>CP139503.1:370976714-371217669 GCA_021014915.2 Artemisia tridentata subsp. tridentata
GAATCAAAGCACATGAACAACTAACACAGTGAAATGCAAAATTGCATAGAAATGCTTACAATTGAATTCCTCCTCAGCATGAACAGAGGAGTCTCACTAAGCTAGCCTATCTTTAGATAGGCCAAGAGCTTCCATTTCTCCCTTGAACTACCAAATCCACCCACTGCATCAATATCTTCACCACAGTTGACTTTTGTTGACTGATTTTTATATTTTTGATTTTCTATTGCTAATTTGATTTTTAGAGTATCTAAAAGCTTCTAAGAGCTTTCTGGGAGCTTATGTGATCCTATGAATCCATGTAATCACACAGTAACAACATTTCAACTTTTGAGAATTTTTGAAATTTCATAAACTAAAATTATAATATCAAACTAAGATTAAAACTTGAAAGAGGCTTAGATTAACTTGAAAATGCTTGATACACAACTTTAATTGAGAAATTACAACAGAAATTAAGAAATTGCATTAAACGACATAATTAAATTAAAATTAAAACTACTCTCCCTGCTCTGCTGCTTCTCTTTCCTTTTATATAAGTCTTCTAGGGTTTCTTTCTCATTCTGAGCCTTTCCCACTTTGATTGCTGACCATTGGATGACTTATAATGATCTTGGCCATTGAATTGAGTTTTGGCGCCAAAATTGCTTAGCTAAAAATCCCCACGTGGTACTGATTGCTTGTGAGGTTGAAGAAGCAATTAATGCATTTTGGAGTTTGGTGGAGGGATTGGATAACAAGGACAAGGTTGGTGAGGGGGGGGGTTGACTGGGTTGCAGAGGTGAGTGGGAGAAGGTGGGATTTTTTTTTATTTAATTGGGAGGGAAGGGATGTTTGACCGAAGGGTTGACCCTGGTCTTAGTTAAGAAGGGGTTGGGTCGGGTTGGATAGGGATTGGGCTTGGGTTAAGGAGTGATGGGCTGGTGGTATTGGATTGGGTGGGTTGGTTTGTTTATTTTATTTTTGGGCTAAGCTTGGATCCGGTATTAGTTAAACATAGGGACCAAAGATGTAATTTCTGAAATTATGAGGACCGAACTTGCACATCTTCCAAAATACACCAAGGGTAAATCCTGCCATGTTTCCATAATCCAAGAACCAAAATTGCACTTTTCTATTTATTTAAAATTCCCAAGGACTATTTTTTGACAGATTTCAAACTTGAGGGACCAAAGATGTAATTTATTCAAACTTTTCACCAAAGGACTAAATATGTTAATTTATGGTTTAAAAAGGACCTTTGGTGATTTTTCTGACAAAACAAATGCTTAGGGACTAATTTTGACAAGTTTTGAAACTTGAGGGACTGAAACTGCCAATTTTGCAAACTTTGTTCGTTTTTCAACTGTTTTTAAACATTTTGCATTTAAAACATATAAAACACAATCCCTGGGATATTTTCAGTATTTTGATGCATTTCTGAGTGTTTTTGAATGTTTTGGCAGTTCAGATAAGACAAAAATGATGAGTATTTAGACACTCATCACCTTGCCTCATAAAGAAAAGGACCCAGGAAGTTTTACTTTACCTTGTTCAATTAATGACATATCTTTCAATAATGCATTAGCTGACTTAGGAGCTAGCGTTAGTGTTATGCCCCTTAAGACATTCACTACCCTAGGACTAGGAAAATTAGCACCAACTAAGCTGCTTATTGAATTGGCTGATAAAACGATAAAACGACCTGAAGGGGTTGCTGAAAATGTGCTAGTTAAGATTGAGAAGTTTGTTTTCCCCATAGACTTTGTTATATTAGATATGCCCGAGGATGTTAAGATTCCTTTAATCCTTGGAAGACCTTTCTTGTCTACCGCCCATGCTAAGATTAATGTGTTTAAAAGAAAAATCTCATTAAAGGTAGGGAACAATAAACTAGTCTATAAGTGCCAAAATCCTGCTAAGAGCATAATTAGAGGCATCTATGTGCTAGGATTAAGAGAACGTATGGACCTCGATCTAGAAGCTATGCTTATGGGAGAAACATTGATTCAAAACAACTCAACTAATCCTAATCATAAGAACCTCGAGGAATTTATTGACCTTAATGTACCTACCGAACTTAGGCGCGATATTGTTAATTATTCTGATGATGAGTGGTATGATTGCGAAGTGATTAACAAACGTAGGAGAATAGTTGAGAATACAAATTTGAATAATGATATGTTTATTGAACTACCACCCCACCTTGCATATTTATGCCTATATAATAATAAGAATTTCCCGTCTATCATTTTGTCATCTCTGCCCGAAAGGGATAGAACTTTGTTTATACAGATATTAAAGAAGAATGGCTTGGATATTAAGGACGAGCAAGGAGTGTGCAATATTACTGGACTGGCAATGAGGGAGCGCGATGCTTCCGACTCTTTCAGTGATCGGTATTAAGGAGCTGAACGTGAGTCTAACTTGAAGATTCTGGAATAAAGACAAGTGCTGACCGGGAGACAACCCGAAGGAAAATTTTTTACTTTTTTGTTCTGTGTCGAGTCTGTCAGACCTGCAGAAGATGCGGCGCATCTCCATCATAAGATGCGACGCATCACCTGCACTGGTCATATCTTATTTCATTTTCGGCATTTTTATTTTTGACTTTAAAACTTTCTGTCAGTTTATTTAATGCGGCGCATCCCTGGTTAAGGATGCGACGCATCTTTTATTCTGATTCGTACTTATTCCAGGCTCGATACGGCGTATCTTCTTCCATAAGATACGGCGTATCGACTGACCTGATGATTTACAGTTTAATTTTTTTAGGTTTTATTTTTACTAACTACTAATGTATTATGCAAGTTTGAACCTTCTTAACTCAGGTGTGTTAAAGTCTAAATGGTATTATAGATTCCTGCATTTTTATGGATACATCATTTATGAAGCTTAAACGTTCTCATCCACAAGAAAGTTGATTTTTGCTCTTATACGAATAATGGAGGATCATACCGAGCAAATCTCAGGGGAGTTTTTCTATTCTAATTCTTTTATTTTCCAGTTTTTAACCTTTGACACAAAAAACGAGGACGTTGTTTGACGTAAGTGGGGGGATGGAGAATTAGAACACTTACTTGTCCTAAACTTTTTCAAAATATGCTTAAAATGCGCTTAATATATCAAAATTAAAAAAAAAAAAAAAAAATTAGCATGTTTTTGTTTAAAGTCTAAATTACATAACCGCACACATAACTCTATTCTTTCAAAAATATTAAAACTTTAGTGTGCCGGTGACTTGTAAACTTAAGAACTTGGCTTGTATACTATTCGAGACCACCATAATGAGTATTATCTATATAATTGGAGTGACTTGTCTAAATTGGTAAATTTCTAGGATTACACCCAAATAGGCTTTATATGTTATGTGATATTAACTAACTACATTGGTTAGTTAACCCCCGTATAAACCCTTTTTTTACTCTCACTTTTAGAGTAAGATACCCCTAGAAAAACCCTCAGAGTCATTCCTTTCGTTTCTTACACCTTTGTTATAATGTTTCGATACACCCTTACACCTTAGCCTACACTGTAGATTAAAATCCGTGGTTAATTGCTTTAGGCAAAGTGTGTTTCCTTACATTACCTGTGTTCGCGTGCGTAATTCATTATCTTTAGTTAGGTCGGGAAATTGCATAACGCAATTGGTATGAAAGTAAATATTGTATAACTTTTAGTTTATTTTTCGTGTGTTTGCTACTTTCACTATTACAGTTATTTCTGAAAGTATGAAGAGTATGAAAAAATTATCCGGAAAAATAGTGATAGAAAAGTTGTGAAATTTTACACATATATGTTGATGTAAAAAAAATAATAATAATAATAAAAAAAATTCGAAAAAAAAAAATAGAAAAGAAAAAGAAAAAGGAAAAGTTGGAAGTTTGTTTTAACCAACTTATGTAAAGTTTTGTATTAAGTGGGAGATCTCACCACTATTTGTTGTTGTATATTATATTTATGGATTGAATGGGAGTTGGCCATTATGGGAACACCAACTAAGGTTATTCTTTGATTGAGATTTTGTTGAGTATAATTCGTGCCTACCTAAAGCGTGTGTTTCAAGTGTTAAAGCGTGATTTATTCAATGATATGAGTCTTATTTATGGGATGGTTGGGAAAGTGATTAACCACACTTAGGATTTTAATTTATCCGTTTTGCTTATTTTTCATTTTACACCAATTTGTATCCCAAATATTATCCATACCCTATATCATTCTTCATCCAAACCTTTGATTTATTGAGATTAGGGATTTGAGCAATCTTAAGTATCGTAGTCGTGGATTCGGCTATGTATTTATGATTTTGTTGCCTTTTTTGATATAATATTATTGGTGAAGATTACTTGGTCCTATCTTTAGCCCATTCGAGTTAAGGAATTGAGCAATTGCAAGTATCGTGGTCGTGGATTCGATCATGTATTTGTAATTTTGTCGCCTTTTCTGGAATATGAGATCGATAGAGATTAAAAAGGATGATCAACCCTTAACCAACAAACCCTTTTTACCGCTTTAGACTTGTTACTCCTTCACTTTAGTGGGGGAGATGTGTATACTTGCCAAGCCCATGATAGAATATTCATCACGACTAAGCAACTAAACGATTTAGAATTGTTTTACATTAAAAATTATTTTGGTTTCTACTTCGTTAAGTGTTTGGTTGTGTGATTATGACAAAACGAATACGTGCTTAAATATAAAAATAAATCCTAATATCTTTTAGGATACATTTTCATATGATTAATTCTAAGGTTTACTTAGGGACAAGTAAAGTTCAAGTGGGGGGATATTTGATGAACTCAAATAAGTATATTTCATTATCATCATTTATCCTATTTATTTGACTTGTTTCATTATATTATATATGAGAATCGATACATTAATGTTTACTTTAGTAATTCTCAGGTAAAAACAAGCATTATGTGAAACTTGGCGATTTTGGACTAATTATGGAGCAAAACAAGCGAGATGTCAAAAGTCTACTGAAATCCAGAAGATGCGCCGTATCTCACTCAACAAATACGACGCAATATCATACTTAGATGAATTCGAAGACCATTGCCTGACTTTGAAGAATGCGCCGCATGCAATTCTGTCATGCGCCGCATATGAAACTTTGGTCAAAGAAGAAGATCAAGCTCGTTCTACTCCAGATACGCCGCAATATACTTCTAACATACGGCGTATCACTATCAAGATTTCACCAGTTACAATCCAAGACAGCTAAAGTACATGCGCTGCATACAAAGATCAAGTTACGCCGCATCTGAAGACGGTGTACGAATATTCCAGAATATATTAATCTTGGACCCCACGCGAAGTTAAGTCAATGCGCCGCATCTATCAACTCAATGCGCCGCATCGATCCCTCAGACAGAAACTATAAATACCCCAAGGTCAGACGAATTTAAGAGACTTTTATATAACCCTAGAGCCGAATCCAGACGACCAAGCAGCACAAGACACACCTCAAACAAAGATACAAGAGCTGTAAGAAGGTCCTGCATGTATTCAATTCATTAAGTAGTTTTGTTTTATTGTTTTAGTACGCTTTAATTCATCAGGATTGATGGGCTTGTGTCATGTGACTACGGAAGATCATGCACTCCCCTTAATATTGCTTTCCTATTAATTAAAGTTTATATGTTGATGTCTTTGGTGACTTTTATTAGTGCATTGATAACCTCTGTGTCTAGCTGAGTCTTGCTTGGGTCGCCATGCCCCTTCCGCGCCTATTTATTCTAGCGTCTCTAGAAAAATAGGATAGAAATAAGTAATCATTAAGGGTTTACTCGCCGATAAGATTAGAGCCAACGAGAAAGGTTTAATTATATACACTTCATATAAAACTAGCAATAAAACAAGTGACAAGCTATTTAATTATCAGGACAGGTCTTCTTATTGTCTCGAGTATCTATCTGTGTACGTGTGTGCTAATCGCTGATTCGTGCTCATTAGTTTAGTTTTCTATTTAATTATAACCAAACTGTGCCAGTCTCTCAGGCTGAACCCCCTTGCGTTAGATTAGGTTGTATAACTAACTTAGGATATTAAAATACTGATTAGAATAACTAGATAATACGTTCCACTCTTAGTGATCGACACTCTGCTTACCATTATATTCATACTGACCGGGTACACTGCTCGTTAAGTGTGTGTGTTATTGATAAGTCGGCTAATTATAAATTTAAAACTTGAGTAGGCATTAATACTGCTAAACCGCAACGACACATCACGCGCATCAACAATGAACACAGAAAGTTTAACTTTAAACGATTCAATATTATTCAAGAATAATACGAGTGATCTCAATATCACTAGGGTTACAACGACCTTGAATCTTAACAAAACTTGTATGACTCGTACATAAAACATCTAACCTAGGATCTCCTTTTACAGACTTAAGGAGTCCTTTGCAAGATAAGTATTCTACCGTATATTTCTAACTAATTATGATATAGAAAATATCCATTCCATACTTATCCTCTACAATATCTTCTGAAGTAGTTATCCATGCAGCAGTACCTTCTTCACAACTATAAGTACTAACTTGACAGTTTGTACTGTTAGTTGTTTCTTCAGCAGTCTTCAGTTATACACTAGCAGTTCGTACTGTTAGTGTAGTTCTCCCAGCAGTACTAAGTCAGAACATTTAATTCCCAACAATCCTCCCCTAAACTTGTGATTTACCCTAAATCATCAAGTTTCTCTGAATTAAATGCATACCTTTAAGGATTGTGAGGACTCTTCCAAACACTATCTTCTGGACTTTGTTTCTTCTGCCTGCTGATAGATCTTCCTTACTAACTCCCTTGCCATTTATGATTCTTCTTCTACTTTGAGTTTGGAAGCTAGCATAACAATCAAAATTCCTGCCCTAAGTGGATAGTCCTTCTCCACTAGCGTGTAAACTTCTACTTCTGCTTTTGTCGAAACCTGATGAACACCACAGTTATCAAATAAGCTCCAAGTAGTAGCCAAATCATGAGCTGGGAATTTCCACAGTGAATCATTCACATATGGCTCATATAATCTTTTAAGCTCAACCCATAATTCCATGTCCTTATCATCTATAGGATCTGCAGATCTAAACCTTTCTTGAACTAAGCTCCACAGTTTGTCCAAATCTTCTCTATCAAAGGATTTTATCATATCTTCAAAGAACTTATGGACTTCAGACTTTCCTCCTACTCTAATGATCTTCCATCCCTTGATTCTTCCATCTGAGTACACTTCCCAATCAATAATAGGATGCTTGGTTTGAATGGGATCAACATTGAGAGCTTCTAGGACTACTACCATCATTCCATGTATCTATTCACCAGTAAGTATCTGTTACACCCCGTGCCCGACTAGACCAAAAATTAAAACTTTTTACGCGGAAACGCTTGACTTTCATGGACATTCTACTACTTTTTTGACAACAGACAAAAATCTATAAACATTCAGCCCTTGAGACTATTTTTAAATGCAAGTACACACAATTACCTTCAAAACGACGGGTGGCACAACCCGTAACGACTTATGGTTTAAAAGATATGATTTTTCGAACAAATATACAAATGCTGGGAATAACAGCTCATCCGCCAATATGCAAATTCTCTGACCTTCACCAAGGTCTACAATTTTGAACCATAAGGTGGATCCAAGACTGAAATCTTGATTCACACTTAAGACTACAATTTCGAATCAAAAAGGGGATCCAATATGCAAATTTTAGGAATATGCAAATTCTGGGAAAAAACAAATTCTGGGAATATGCAAATTTCTCTAATTTCCGGAAAACCAACTTCCAAGACTCAAAACTTAATGAAACTTTCCAGAATTCATTAACACATCATAAACATCACTTCCATTCAATAACATTACCCAATTGACTCTCGGAAATAGTACTTTACAAATTAGACGGGTTATGCATTAAACCCGTTTTGACCCATTTTCACTACAAACAACCCATACGACTTCCGTTTTACATCGAACCTGACCAACTTCATTAATTTAAGATAATAAACATGTTACAACGACACTTGACCCGTTTACAACCCAAAGTGGGTACTTTCATATATAAACCAAAGGCCCCTTTAACTTTATGCATAAACACATAAACTACACTTTAACACACCAAAAGACTACCAAATTGTTTGGACGACCTTAACATACAACTTGCCATACGGCTACACTTTACCAACCCATAAAAAGACCAACGGGGGTACAAACTTACACATGAGCTAGGTATTCTACCTAAGCTCCTAAACGAATACTACCTTACTCTCGCATACCCAAATCCTTAATCCTTACATCCAAGCCGTCCATATAAACGTGCTAACCTACAAAACGGTTATACAACTAAAACCGTAAGCACAAAGACTTAGTAAGTAAAACGATAATAACATATCATTATACTTCAACCACACAAAAGCATCATATACATAAACACTTACTTTATGGGCTTACTACCCAAGTCTTATCTACACATAACATCAATATATTCCATAGCATTAACGCATCACATAAGCCACATTCATGGCATCACATAAGCATATTCCAAGTCCATATACTTGACACCAAACATACATAATACACATGTGTTAGAAATCCATATAACACATGTTACTATCATTTTACTTACCTTTATCCAAGCTAAAATAATATCAAGAGCATCATCATCATCACATTCTTCCATCATCATCATCATCCTTCATAATTAACCAAAACCTAACAACATAACAAGGGTTATCAAAACCCATAAAACATACACACCTTTCATTCTACATCATCATATGATCATATCTTGATCATATGATGAAAACCCACTTAATCCATAATCTATAACTTCATTAATCATCAAGAACATAGACACTTACTTGTGGGAAGATCATTACTAAAGAAAACTATGAACACTTGATCTTCATCTTCATCTTCTTAGATCATTATTTAACTTTTCCCTCTCTTTTTCTCCTCACTAAGAACCGGACATAGCAACCTTATCTGATAAAGGAGGGAATTGTCTAGAATATCCTGGATAAGGATAGTTAGGTGACAACTTTGGCCAATTAGCAAGAATGGCCCTAAAGTCTCATTCTTTCTATTTCAACCACATACATAACTTAATAATTTTAGTATATTTCAACTTTAACCCTTGAAGTCTATTTCCTTTCTATTCTTGCCACATAATAGTTTCCATAGCTATACAATACATACTTTGACTATCACTTGACTAACGGGTTGACTATAACTTTACATTTATTGATTAGCCAATCACATAAGGCCTTAATCCATTTTCATCTAGGGTGGTGTCCCAATACTCGGGAAATGGGTCTAACAATTCTACCCCCTTATATAGATTTCGTCCCCGAAATCTCTCGTCTATCACTATCCAAAACCAATTCACGACATATACATGTCCTTATTCTCATGCTTTCTAAGCCATTACCTTGCATTGATCTAGGTGATCTTGCAAATTCTAAACCCACTATACCTAACCATGGCTCATAATCTACTAAAAACACACTTCTCATTACAAACTTATTCAAAATTTCCAACAATGACGACTTGTCATCTGGAAACATATGCCATTTTGACTTTATATAAGTCAAACTTCGACACTATATCCGCGTCATATGTCCATGCACTAACATGACATAACATCATATACCGGCCAAAATCGCATCCCACATAATACCAAAACATATCAAAATCAAAAACCGGCAACTTATTTCAAAATATACAAAGTACCATAAAAATGGCACCTTTCAAAATTCTTTCACACGCATCACTTAAGCAATCTTTCTTATCAAATCTTGGGAATGCTCACCAATTAACTTTTCAACTTAATGCACAATTCATTTTAGATGTCTATCTTAAGGTTTCACACATGACCTTAACACTGCTACCAGTTTTATTCATATCTGTCATTTCTTATGACGTCTAACATGTTTTAATTTTCACTTTCTCATATCACAATCCATACTCACGTCATATCGGCTACACATAAGTCCACTCATTTATAACTCTTTATTTACATAAAAAGGCGTCCCAATCTATGTAAGTAGGGAATTATAAACTTATGGTTGGGCGATTTACAATTCTTCATTTAAATGAAAAGGTGTCCCAATCCATTTAAATCAAGAAACCATAAACCATCCTACTTATACGCTTCCGACACAACAATTATACTTATTTTACTTTCCATATTTTCTAGCCTTGGATCCAATCTCACTAACTTTCCATCCATGCCATAAAGGCAAGCTAGGATATCCCGAAGGATACCATACTATAACACATGGCCATCCCGAAGGATACCATACTATAACACATGGCCATCCCGAAGGATACCATACTATATCACATGGCCATCCTGAAAGATACCATACTATAATACATGGCCATCCCGAAGGATACCATACTATAACACATAGCCATCCCGAAAGATACCATACTATATCACATGGCCATCCCGAAGGATACCATACTATAACACATGGCCATCCCGAAAGATACCATACTATAACACATGGCCATCCCGAAGGATACCATACTATAACACATGGCTATCCCAAAGGATACCATACTATATCTCATGGCCATCCCGTAGGATACCATACTATAACACATGGCCATCCCGAAGGATACCATACTATAACACATGGCTATCCCGAAGGATACCATACTATATCACATGGCTATCCCGAAGGATACCATACTAGAGCATTGGATCCAAGCTATATCTGTCTTATCATCTTTTCTCATTTTATCTTTCATGCACTTCTATCATTAGGCACACACGATCATTTATTCAATTTTCATTGCCTTACGCAATCTCAACATTCACTATCACATTTACTATCATCTAGACAAGTTTCTATATAACACTTGTCAATTTATTATCTTTGCAATTTCACAATGCAACTTATCATTCATCCGTCAACCCCAAGTTGACTCATACACTCACTATGTGCCATCTTTATTTAGACAATTTATATGTAATGCTTATCCATTACAACTTACACATCTCTACGTGTTCTTACAACACACTTTTACTATTGCCCGTCAACCCTTGTTGACCATATTCTCAACTCATACTATCACTTCATTTAGTGTATTCAACTTTTACGCATATAAACCTTACATAGGTTTATTCTATCACACTCACATGAATCTCATCATACACATTCCAATATATATTTACATGATTATATTCATGTTCTACAATTCTTGCTAGCACACTTCAAGTCACTTATGACTTCTAGTGCAATCTATATCTCATTCATCACTTCTACTCATTTATTATTAACACATTTTAGTTATCATGTTTGATATGCAACATGATCTCATCATGTCATAACTTCACACTTTAACTTTCTCATTTTAGCTACTCATATAAGAAATCATGCTTCAAACATCTAATCGTTATTATATCAATCATGTCTCTCAAATCAACCAACTACAAACATACTTCGCTATTCACCTCTTAATTTATATTATGCTTCCAAAGCATCTATGCTTTTTCAACAATTATCACGCTTCTTAACTCTTTTCACATATCAATGTGTTCCTTTTTAACTTTACCGACCACAACTAGGTCAACACATAATATGCATTCAAACGCATCTATCTTAACTCATACACTTCTACGCAATCGTGCTCTCAAGCACACCACAAAAAACTTAGACGTATAATAAGCTACCATAGACTTAACATCACATATGCGATCATATCATAACACTTAACACTTATCCGACAAGTGTTAAAACGTTCATAATCAAAATCAAATCATGAAGTCTATGGCATCATATATCACATCGCATAATCAATCTATATCTAAGGATCATTATATTGACTAGCAACAAACACTAATCTACCTTATAACTTAGGCATCTTAACCTCAATTCACTTACTAACCCATCTCTAATACTACTTGGCATTGCTACTCGCATTCCAACACCATAACTTTATTATACCTTCACATAATCGCACTACAATCACTGGCACCAACCGAGGTGCACGGCTAACTAATCACCAAGCATGTCAAGTCCTCCACGGACTTATATCTTATACACCTCAATACTATTACACACACATCACCTATCATCAATAGGCTCCACTAACATAAAACATAATCAGTCTAACACATAGCAATTACTTTCCACGCGACTAACACTTACGTCTAACGCTTCTATGAGTGGTTTAAGTCTAGGCAATCCTAAAGAAAACCTAATTCACTTAAACCGATGCTCTGATACCAATTTGTTACACCCCATGCCCGACTAGACCAAAAACTAAAACTTTTTACGCGGAAACGCTTGACTTTCATGGACATTCTACTACTCTTTTGACAACTGACAAAAATCTATAAACATTCAGCCCTTAAGACTATTTTTAAATGCAATTACACTCAATTACCTTCAAGACGATGGGTGGCACGACCCGTAACGACTTACGGTTTAAAAGATATGATTTTTCGAACAAATATGCAAATGCTGGGAATAACAGCCCAGCCGCCAATATGCAAATTCTTTGACCTTCACTAAGGTCTACAATTTTGAACCAAAAGGTGGATCCAAGACTGAAATCTTGATCCACACTAAAGACTACAATTTCGAATCAAAAAGGGGATCCAATATGCAAATTTTAGGAATATGCAAATTCTAGGAATATACAAATTCTGGGAATATGCAAATTTCTCTAATTTCCGGAAAACCAACTTCCAAGACTCAAAACTTAATGAAACTTTCTATAATTCATTAACACATCATAAACATCACTTCCATTCAATAACATTACCCAATTGACTCTCAAAAATAGTACTTTACAAATTAGACGGGTTATGCATTAAACCCGTTTTGACCCATTTTCATTACAAACAACCCATACGACTTCCGTTTTACATCGAAACTGACCAACTTTATTAACTTAACATAATAAACATGTTCCAACGACACTTGACCCGTTTACAACCCAAAGTGGGTACTTTCATACATAAACCAAACGCCCCTTTAACTTTATGCATAAACACATAAACTACACTTTAACACACCAAAAGACTACCAAATCGTTTGGACGATCTTAACATACAACTTGCCATACGGCTACACTTTACCAACCTATAAAAAGACCAATGGGGGTACAAACTTACACATGAGCTCGGTATTCTACCTAAGCTCCTAAACGAATACTACCTTACTCTCGCATACCCAGATCCTTAATCCTTACATCCAAGTCGTCCATATAAACGTGCCAACCTAAAAAACGGTTAGACAACTAAAACCGTAAGCACAAAGGCTTAGTAAGTAAAACGATAATAACATATCATTATACATCAACCACACATAAGCATCATATACATAAACACTTACTTTACGGGCTTACTACCCAAGTCTCATCTACACATAACATCAATATATTCCATAGCATCAACGCATCACATAAGCCACATTCATGGCATCACATAAGCATATTCCAAGTCCATATACTTGACACCAAACATACATAATACACATGTGTTAGAAATCCATATAACACATGTTACTATCATTTTACTTACCTTAATCCAAGCTAAAATAATATCAAGAGCATCATCATCATCACATTCTTCCATCATCATCATCATCATCATCCTTCATAATTAACCAAAACCTAACAACATAACAATCAATAACATAACTAGGATTATCAAAACCCATAAAACATACACACCTTTCATTCTACATCATCATATGATCATATCTTGATCATATGATGAAAACCCACTTAATCCATAATCTATAACTTCATTAATCATCAAGAACATAGACACTTACTTGTGGGAAGATCATTACTAAAGAAAACTATGAACACTTGATCTTCACCTTCTTCTTCTTAGATCATTATTTAGCTTTTCCTTCTCTTTTTCTCCTCACTAAGAACCGGACATAGCAACCTTATCTAATAAAGGAGGGAATTGTCTAGAATATCCTGGATAAGGATAGTTAGGTGACAACTTTGGCCAATTGGCAAGAATGGCCCCTCAAGTCTCATTCTTTCTATTTCAACCACATACATAACTTAATACTTTTGGTCTATTGCAACTTTAACCCTTGAAGTCTATTTCCTTTCTATTCTTGCCACATAATACTTTCCATAGCTATACAATACATACTTTGACTATCACTTGACTAACGGGTTGACTATAACTTTACATTTATTGATTAGCCAATCACATAAGGCCTTAATCCATTTTCATCTAGGGTGGGGTCCCAATACCCGGGAAACGGGTCTAACAGTATCTCTTCCTCTTCCTCAGCTGATTCTTCCTCAACTGGTTCATCATGCTTTTCTTCTTCTATCCTCTGCTTCTTAAATTCCTCAGATTCTAACAGCTCTGCTGTTCTTTTCACACCTTTACTTGATTCAGTCTCAACTATTGCAGTTTCATCTCTTAAAGACTTCTGGATTCTTGTATAAGCTTCAATGTATGCCTTCTCAGTTTCTTCGTAAGACCTTCCTTTGAAGTATATTTCTTTTCAATAATCCTGATGTTTCAAGTAGTTTTTCATATATCTTAATTGTTCATTTCTTGAAGGAGGTTTCTTCTGATAAACTTTCTTTTTACTTTGCTTCTTTCTGATCTCCTGCAATAGATCATCAATAGCTGATTCTTGTTCTTCTCTGGTGAACTATGATCTTTCTTCCACTTGAAGTTTGGAAGCTAAATCACTATCAGTAAGAATTTGAGCAACTATTTGTTCTTCTTCAGTCTGATATTTGTACTCAACCATGAATCTTGCCATTTGTTCTTCATCAGCTACCCTTGCTAACTCTTCTTCATGGAATTTCTGAGCTAGTTCCTCATCTAGAGCAATCTGGGCTTGTTCCTTCTTGGATAACTTCTGAGAAGATGGCTCTTCTTCTATCATGATCCCCTTACCCTTCTCCACTCTTGCTTTCTTTGGTCTTCTGGTATATACTACACTAGCAGTACCTTGTGAACCACCAGTACCTTGTTCTTGTATACTAGCAGTACCTTGTGTAGCACTACTACCTTCTGTAAATTCAACAGTACCTTGATACATTTGTTGTTCTTGCCTCCCTTGAGTATCATACTCTTCTTGAACCAAAGAAATATTCGGATCTTGATCTATCTGGGCAATCTTCCTCCCCTGTTTGGAAGATTCCTCACCTTCTGTTGGGAATTATCACATGGTACATGTGAAGACAGACTTAAGTCTTGTAGTGTTGATATTAAGTCTGGTTTGAGTTAGGTCTTGTAGTGTAAACGTTAAGTCTGGTAGTTATTATTAAGTCTTGTAGTGTAAATGTTAAGTCTTGTAGTGTCGAATTTTGTTTCCGTATTATTAGATGGTGAGGATATGCATGAGTTATATTAGGAAGTGATATGGCATATCTTCTTAGTAATGGGCCGTATTAGGGTTTCTTATGATATAAAAGAAACATACGGCTTACATATTGTAACAAGTTATCGAAAAACAATTTCATTAGTGAATCAAAGATCCATAGAGGATCAAGAGTTATTAGTTATTCTTCTTTCAATTCTGTTGTTAAAGAAAACTTTGTTAGTTACATTGATTGTGTTCTTGTTATCATTCCGCTGTGCAACAATCATTGTTTCTATAATCCTAGAAGAGCTTGATCCTGGTCTAACAAGTGGTATCAGAGCGGGTTGCTCTCGATATCTAGGGATCTACAAGGTTTTTCGCGGTGAAAGAAGAGCAGATTTAAGGAACGGAAGCAGATCTGGTAAATTATTGGTTTGGAGGTAATCGTATTATTTGTTTTGAGCAGATCTGGTTGGGTGGTTCGTCAATTAATTCTTGAGTATTAATTGGTATCCTCGTACTAGTTTGTCGCTTCCTGTTTGTTCAATTGATTTGAGTTACGGCGGCGCTTTTGAATATATTTGTTTTGGTCAATTGATAATTAATTGGTCAAAGATTCGTTTTTGGTTTATCTGATCGAATATTAAATTGAGGGTCGACGTGGAGGCTACAACTGGGTTTTTGTGAATTAAATTGTAACATCGTACCACATTTAATTCGGTAAATACTCAATTGTGTGTGGGTTCGTGGTTATTTTAATTGTGATTTGTCGTATTCTAAGTGTGTGGAGTAAGTCATTGTGGGATCCGCTACCTCGTACGAATTGAAGATTATTGGTCAAGTGGGTTGTTGTCACTCGGTGCTGTTATTTATTAATTGGTGGATTAATTTTGACAATGACCACATCTAGAACAGATAAATATGAGAAATGGGCTATGAAGGTGGAACAACGGATCTCCAACAGAGATCACAACCTGTGGAATGTTATTCTTAATGGGAACAGCAAGAAGAATATTGGAAAAGATCAGAAGGGGAACATCTTCATACTTCCACTTGTATCAACTGAGGAGCATGTTGCTGTACAAAGGGAGAAGAAGGAAAGAACTCTTTTGCTTCAGGCTCTCCAAGAAGATCACATGGGTGACTTTCATCACCTGTATGATGCTAGGGAAATCTGGCTTGCTGTAAAAGCTAAATTTGGAGGGAATGATGAGTCCAAGAAGAAGAGGAAGTCCATGCTCAAGCAGGAGTTCCAGGAGGTCAAGATCTCCGTGGCTGAGGAATCTGGTTTGATGGGTTTCCCATCTCAGGTACAAAAGTGTCTTTTTGGTTGTCATGATTTATATGCTCTACTTAAGAAAGAATATCATGAAATAGAGCCTGAGTATAATAAACTGTTTGTTGAAGTTAAAGCTGATAAAAATGGACTTAAAACTTTGGAAAAACAAAAATCCTGGCACGAAGCAAATCAGCTAGCATATGAAGAGAAAATTAGTGTTTTGGAAAGAGATTTACAAATCACCACTGATGAGCTTAAATATTCTGAGTCTCAAAATGCTAAGATGGTTTTAGAAAAACAGGACTTACAGACTAAGCTTGACAATTCCTTGGCTAGGTTTGATAAATGGAAAGAAACATCTAAAAACCTAAACAAGTTAATTGATAGTTCTATGTCAATAAAAACTAAACTTGGTTTAGGGTTTGGGGACTATTGATATGTGTCTAAATACACATATATTTACCTTGTTTAAACCCACATAAACAGCCAAAAACACTTTGAAAAGTCAAATAATACAGAAAATATCATAAAATGTGTTTTTATATGATTCAAGTGCAAAAGGAGTGAAAACAGATGAAAAACGAGCAAAGTTTCATAAATTGGCAAAATCAGTCCCTGAACTTTCAAAGTTGACAGAAAATACCCCTGGTTGTATAAAATGGAAAAATAACATTTATGGTCCTTGGGATATTTAAATTTGGCATGTTTAACCCTTGTGTCAACTTTGGGAAAGTTACACTTTCAACCCCTCAAGTTTCAATGTTGGCAAATTTAGTCCTCGGGTATTTAAAAAGTGTAATTTATCAAATTATACCCTTGTACTATTGAAACTTGACTCAAATGGTCCCTGGAGATTGATTTAATTTTTGGCAGGTTTAGTCCTTGGATTTTCAGCATTATACAACAATGGTCCCTAAAGTTAACATAAAATCCAAATCCTATCCTAAATCTCTAAAACCGGATCCCACTAATTCCCTTAACCCAAAATAAAACCCAATCCATTCCCTAAAACAACCCAGCCCAATCCAAATAGAAATAAACCCGGCCCACACCTTTTTGCTAAATATCCCAGGGTCAAACCAATGTTTGACCCGTCTTCTTCTTCCCCATACCGCCAAAAACAATACTACCCCCACCTCACCTCTGCAATACCACCAATCAACCCTTATCCCCTGACAATCCACCTCAACCCCCCTCCTTATCTCTTTGCTACTCCCACTTGCCCACATGACTCAGGAAAAAGTTAAAAAACCCACTTGCCACGTTTCCCGCCAAAAATACATTGGACGATTGAGATCACTTCAAAGCAATTAAATGGGTGGGATTAGCTCGGAATTCATCAGAGAGTCTTTTGGAGTACTATATAAAGAGGAGAAGACACAATGAAGGAGTTGTTAGTAGTTTAAGACCAAAATTAGTGTAGAAAGTAGATAAATGTTATTTCAGTTTCAAGTTAAGAATTAGTAGTTAAATCAAGTTTGTTTCAAGTTGTTTGTACTTAATTATCTCTGTATTGGTAATAATTTTCCAAGTTAATGAAAATTATATTTTCAAGTTATCTGTTTAAGTTCGAATTAAGTTGTGAGTTAATTAAATAGCTTATTATCTGTTCATATAAGCTTATACAAGCTTAACATAGCTTGTTGTAAGCTTGTATTAGTTTACACAGTTCTATTCCAAGAAAATCAAGAAAATTCAAGAAAGTCAACAGTAGTCAACTCTGTGGTCAAAATAAGCAATTGGAAGGGTTAAGCAGTTGTGATTAAGCTGATTGGGGTCTAAACTTGGTAAGTGACATTCCAAGCTCAGTTCTGATCTAGTTCTCCTCTGTTTCTTATACCATTCAGTTGTAAGTTTTGTTCATATTTTGCATAATTTTCCATATCACTGTATTAGTGCTTATTTATAGCTTAATTGAGTATTTTCTGCTTATTAAATAGTTTATAAGTATATTTTATCTGTTTCATTAGTAGTTAATAGCATTTACTTTATTTATCTTAAAAACAACCAAAAAGACAAAAAATAGTTTAACTTAGTGATTACTTATTAATTGCTTATTTTCAGTATTAAACTTATTAAGTAGCATTTAAATAAGTTGTTGAAACCATTTTGAACCAGAAACCTAGTTTAATATATCTGTTTCTTTGAAAAAGTCCAAAACAGTCCCTAGAAGGGGTGTTTGGCTTTACTCAGTCAAACAGGTCAAAACCATGTGTACTGTACATTGGCCACTTTCCCAACTTTGCACTAGCTTTTCTTAGTCATTATAAGCTGTTCACAAGTTCTGAATTAGTCTCATAGTAGAAATAGCAGTTTCTAATACCTTGAGTTAAAATCAGACCTCAAAAAGCTCAATTAAGCCAATACAAGCTACAAGCTTATTTGGCCCTTGTTCTTTTCATTTCTGAGTTCTAATCGGTCATATTAGTGTATTCTCAAATGCCTATTTGGTCCCTTGGTCTGTGCACTCTTCTGCAAAACTCTGCACATAGCAACTCAGTGTATACTGAGTTGCTGAGTTGTTGAACTAGAGCCAAATTGGACTTCAATTAGGGTTGTAGTCATAGGGCTTTTTGTGTTTTTGAATAGCCAGTAGTATAAGGAAGATTTTGCCTCCATAATACTCCATTAATCAGCTTATTTAAGTGCTTAAATTAGGTCTGCAAGTAGGGTAGTTGACTGTCATTTTTGACAAAATTGATTGTTGATCCAAACTGCTTATGGGCTTATCCAGAGTACTTATTTTAGCTTTTTCAGTTGTTTCATGCTTCTATTAGTATAATAATCCAGTTTCTAGCTTTTTGTAATTTTTCTAGCTTTTTAGCTTATTTTGGGCTTATTTGCTTACTACTTATCTCTCTAAATCTGCTTATTGGGCTTAGATAACTTCTGATTTTATTTTTCCTATCTTTTAAATATTAATTTAGACTTATCCTGAATTTTTCATATTTTTCCTAAGTCATTTAATATTTTTAATCTTTTTTATTAGTTTATAATAGTAATTAAATCATAATAAATAAACTAATAATCAGAAAAATATAATTTTAATTTTAATAATTTTCTTTTATTAATTAGAATCCAGGAAAAATATAATCTTATTTTTAGATCTTAAGAAAATCAAAAATAGAAAAATAGTGATAGCTTCTATTTAATAGAATTTATCTTTTTAAATTTTAATTAAATAATTTTCATTTTTATAATTTTCTTAGCTTCTTTTCATCTTATAATATTTTTAGAAAAAGTTTTAGAATTTTCCTTGTTCATTTAGTATTTTTTATAAATTTAAATAGTTTAATAAGTAATTAAATAAATAAATAATTAATAATAATTAAATAAAAAGTATAAAAAATATAATTTAAGTTTTTAATAAGTTTTAAGTCATTTTACATTTTTATGTTTTAAATTTCATATATTTCCGTTTTTGTCCCATTTTAGATTTATTGTTACGCGTTTTCAGGTTATTTAATTCGCGTTTAATTTTATTGTGTATATTTGTTTTTAATTTGTTATTTAGAATTATTAAAAAAGCAAAATCTCAAATATCTCCTTTTCCATTCAATAGCACTTGATCACAATTCGTCTCTAAACACAATTTCACGCTTCGCTGGGATATAACGACCCGGGAAAACACTATACTCCTGGGAGATCGTGCCCTAGATTGATTGACTCTTGTTGACCATTCACCTGGTCAATATTAGTTGACTGTTTAGCACGTATCAACTATATAGGGCCAGATCAAGTTTATGACCCTAATGAGTTTAGTGTTTTTGACCCTGAACCTGTAGACTATCAAATTCATGTGAAGTTTGTCAAAGAAGGAGGAATGAATGCTGTTCCTCCTCCTATAAGAGGAGTGTTTAAACCTGTCCCTTTTCACTCAGACCTTGACATAGACTTAGATGAATCACATATGTCCTATGGCAAAAAGTCCACTGACTTGCCTACTTCAGACTGTGAAACTAAAGACTTTATCTCTTGTTCTAACAGTGACAAGTCCTCTGAGCCCAAGTCTGATGACTATATCACATGTGATTCAAGTGATAAGTCTGCCGCACCCAGGCCTAGTGACATACCCACAAAAGTGACTGATGATGAATCTTTTTCTAAAACAGTTCCTTCTAAAAATAGTTCACTTTATTTTGTTAAAATCAGTTCACCTTCAAGTTCTGGTAGTGAGACTTTTGTGTGTAATAAAACAAGACATGGAAAGAACAAAAAGATTAAAAAGAAATCATGTTTTGTTTGTGGTAGTTACTCTCATCTCATTAAGAATTGTAATTATTATGAGAGTAAAATGGGTGTGTGTGCTGAACAACGAAAACCTAGATCAGTATGGAGAAATGTAGAGAATATTCCCCCATTTGTCCCTAGAGCAAATGCATTTCCTGCTGGTAGGCCTTTTAGACCAGCAGCTGTTCCTGGTGGTATACCAGTTTCTGCTAGTTGGAAAAGCAATGCTGCTCGACCATTTAACAGACCTACATGTACTTTCTTTCAAAATGATTATAGGTTTGGTTATTATGACCCAATGTATGTGGGGGGCAAAGATGGGATCATGATGTTCAGTACACAGGAGGTTGGTCTTGGAGACACAATGGTCGCTATATGAGAATGGGGTCCAAGGACAATGGTGGATCTCATCAATCTACATGGTCTAAATCTTACTAGAATTAAGGGGAGGTATAAGCCTAAGGGGAGGCTTATTGTTGTATATTTTGTGCTAACTAACATTTTTTGTTTTGTGTTCTCTATCTAAAATAATGCTGTTGTTGAATATTATTTTGGTCAATCGAATATTTTTTTTGGTCTAATTAATGGGGCTGAATTGTCGAATGAAAAATTTATTAGTGATTGGATGCTGCTGTGGTTGATTCCTTTTGTGTCAGTATATGGATTTGATTATTCTTACATGAGATCAAGTGGGTCGATTATTTTAAAGAATAATTTGTTTGAGGAATTGTGATTGGGTAAAGACCAGACGTGGGTCAGTAGTCATAGCATCAGTACATGGAGCAAGTAATTATTCTTGTACTGTTTGATTATTGGTACATGTGATTTGATTGGTCAAAGAGAATTAATTCTGGTCTCCTACTCGATTAAGTCTGCTCATACGATTCTGGTACTATGGTTAATTGATTCATAAAGTGGGGCTGCCTTAGTTAATGTCAGGCGCAAGTTGTGGTTGTCGTGTACTATTGGTCAACCAGACTCGCATGTGATATTAAGTCTGCTGCTACATATTATTTGATGCTGATGATATGGGTTACTGATATGCTGCTACTAAAGTTGATTCTGCTGCTGCATCCATTGCTGCTGGTAACATCATTTCTGCTGCTATTATTAAAAAAAAAAAAAAAAAAAAAAAGAAAAAAGAAAAAAAAGCATAGTTTGTCTACTAACTTTTGTGCAGGTCCAGTGTTGGTTTTTTTAACCACACAATAAATGATAATCAACTCACCATGTCTAACCGACAAGAAAGAATTGACTCACCATGAGGGTACGGCTCTGGTGTGATTATCAAATCCGTTGACAGCTGTAATAGTTTGCTTAAAACTATAGGGTTCTCAACTCACCGATGTTTCATTACTAAGAGTTGAATGGTTTTCAATTCGCCATGGATTTTACTCCTTTTGGGGTTTCCAAAGAATTGGCTAGCCCACAAGTGTATGGCTTGTGGTAAAGGCAGTGGAATACCATACTTGGTACTCAATTCACCAAAGGTTATCTTCAACCTAAGAATTGGCTAGTCCTGAGCAAACGGCTACAGGTAAAGACAATTCAAATCCGTTTATAGTTGACGATTTACTTAAAATCATATGGTTATCAATGTACCATGGTCTTAAACACCAAAACATTTGGCTACTCCAGTAGTGATGGCTATTGGTAAAGAGACATCAAATCCATTAAATTTCAATGATTCGCCTCTCACAGGTGTTAACACACCTGGATGTGATGAGAATAGATATGAAACTTAATATGAATTGATGTACAAAATGTCATGGTTGCTGGAAAGATTAAATGGATTGCACATCCGTTGGTGAAAGGATTAAGTTGCTTCACATACATTCAAATTTGCAGATTTAAAGTGTTTTGAAGATCTAGATAATTCCTAATGTTCAAACGTCAATCCTCAAAAGCTTACAAAGAAGGAACTTGAAACTCATGGAACATGAATATCAAGTTAGGGGAGGATTGTTGGGAATTATCACATGGTACAAGTGAAGACAGACTTAAGTCTTGTAGTGTTGATATTAAGTCTGGTTTGAGTTAGGTCTTGTAGTGTAAATGTTAAGTCTGGTAGTTATTATTAAGTCTTGTAGTGTAAATGTTAAGTCTTGTAGTGTCGAATTTTGTTTCCGTATTATTAGATGGTGAGGATATGCATGAGTTATATTAGGAAGTGATATGGCATATCTTCTTAGTAATGGGCCGTATTAGGGTTTCTTATGATATAAAAGAAACATACGGCTTACATATTGTAACAAGTTATCGAAAAATAATTTCATTAGTGAATCAAAGATCCATAGAGGATCAAGAGTTATTAGTTATTCTTCTTTCAATTTTGTTGTTAAAGAAAACTTTGTTAGTTACATTGATTGTGTTCTTGTTATCATTCCACTGTGCAACAATCATTGTTTCTATAATCCTAGAAGAGCTTGATCTTGGTCTAACACCTTCATCTCTTCCCTACTCATCTAATGAGCTTGATGAAGAAGATGAACTTGTTGATTCTACCAATTGTGATGATCTTTTCCTTTGAAGTGTCTTAACTGTTTTCTCCAATTTCTTCACCTTTAAAACTAGCTTAGTGTAGACTACTCCAAAGATTTTCTTATGACTTTTGAGATCAGCTTCCAAGGTTGAAACTTTATCAGACAATGTTGTACAAAGGTCATCAATTCCTTAAGTGTCTGTCTGCCCTCAGCACTTCCTGAAGTGTTACCTTCAAGGAGAGGTGCATCATGGGGCAAAGACTTATAGTCCACCACATGGTGAGCTTCTGAGCCACCCAGAGTTTTCATTTGGCTTGGGATTCCACTGATAGTACTGGGTTCATAGGAACTTGGTACTGTTGGTGTTGCCATAGATTGGGTCTTAGCTATGTTACTTCTGTCCTGCCCAGCTTCTAAGCCTGAGACAGTAGAAGCAGCCCTTTCCATACTGACATAGTCAGCCTTATCTGCTACATTAGGAGGGGTAGGAACTCTGTGCTGAGTTACATCAGAGTCCTGTCTGGATAATGACCTATCTGGTGATGAATTTGGTTGTGAAGTTGATTGTTCTGATGTTGTGGGTGTGTGTTAGGAGTCAAAAGGGCTTGTTGATCCTTCACCCTGTGCTTGTAGCATTGAATCAAAAAGTGGAACTTCTTCCCCACTATACCCTTTGGAGGCCATTTTCATATTACTAAAAAGCTTTTGGGTAAGTTTGGTGTTGGATAAACAGTTTTGTGTGGAAGAAGTTGATGCTTTCCCATGTTCAAAATTGTTTGGATGAACCTGGGATACATAAAAAAATTTGACTTGCTATCAACATTTTTAACTATTCCTTCAAATATTAGTTTTGAAAAATTAAAGGTTCTGTCAGTAGCTAAGCAAATGAGAGCAGTTGCAATATTGCTACTGAACTGTTCTCATGAGGTTTTCTTAGGACTAAGACAGTGAAGGATGATATGAATCAAAAACCTCCATTGTGGGGCAAAACAACCTTTTTGAAAAGTTAAAGATTGTGATTGGATGTTGTACCCCATCCTGGTTAAAGTTTCAAAAATCTCAATGTTTGGCATAGCACTAATACCATTGTCATCAGTCAGATGGAGATGCCTTCTGAGTGATGATTCAGTAATAGTGATAGATTTACCATCCACTTTGGCATTTAACTCTTTGTCACCATTTTCAAATGTTTTGACAGTAACAGTCTGCCAAAACTCTTTGATTTGGGAGACATAGATAGTGGGATTTAAGGTTAAAGAATACCTTATATGAGAACCATTTAAAAAGTCCACTATCTGTTAAAAAGTAGTATCATCCTCTGCTTTTTCCAAAAACAAGACCATATTATGCTTGTCAACAAAGGATAAAGGAGCCATTATTTTTCAGTAAAAGATGATTTGACTGCTGTAAATAGTGTAAATTTAGGTTAGAAAGTAGATGAAGAAAGTGAATTGAGATATTATGATTGTCTTATTAGGATTTCTATTGGACCAACTTCAATAAAAAGTTAACTTTTGATTGAAGATAAGGTGAATAAAATAGAATAAAAGTAAAAATATCCAAATAGGAAAACCCTGGAAATAAGGAATGGAGCAGTAAAAATCTCAACTAACTCTCAACGGCTATTTTGAAAAAGCTGTTATTTTACACCAGTACTAACGTCTATCTAGCAGTACAAACTTAAGCCTACCAATACTAACTTTAAGCCTGGCAGTACAAACTTTTTGGAAAATTTGACTCAGCAGTATAAACTCAATTTTGATTAAAAAGCATACTGCTAACAACCATTTTGAAGAGATTAAGTGGAAAGACAATCACTTAATCATAATTTCGGTTTAAAGCAACATCTGGTTGTGTGAGAACCAATGATTTCAGTTATAAATAACTGCCTGTGATCAGATAAACTCATTCAAAGAGCTTTCTTGACAGGGTTTCCAGCTCGTGGCAGTTGTTGCCTCTAACACAATTGTGTTAGATTCACGTTTGCTCGCTGTTCTCTCTACCAGATGTCCTTGGACTAACTCATTATACAAAAGTATAAAATGGTAGAAAGTGAGTTATGTCAGTTACTGTCTGACTAACTAAGCCATCAATTCCAATACAAAACATCATAATAAGATTTCAAGAAAGAAGTTTTAAAGAAGCAATTAACTTAGGTATAAAACCTTTGTTAATGAATTCCTAAACTCTGTCCATCATTAACCTATTATGTCAGCAACTGAGCCACCATTTACTGCTCACAAAATGCACTAGTAATTCCTTTGTGATTAAACTCCATACCTGCAATTGTTAGTCCAAAACCAAGAAAACAAAGTGCAAAGCAATTGCTTCATAACTGTATAAACATATGACTAACAGTCTTAACAAACAGTCCAAATTTTGTACTAGCAGTACAAACTATACTTATAGTACTAATTGACAAACCTAGCTGTACAAATCCATTTTAATGTACAAAAACACACAGATTAAAAACTTTAAGGGTTAAGCATTCCAATACTTGCTACCAAGTATTGAAACCTTCCTACATCAAAGGCTTTTGTGAGAAGATCTGCAAAGTTTTGATCAGAATTAATTTTAACCACTTGAATTAACTTTTTCTCATTGCAGTCTCTAATAAAATGATGCCTAATTTCTATGTGCTTCATTTTAGAATGTTGTACTGGATTTTTAATGATGCACATTGTACTGCTATTGTCAATATATATCATGGTGTTCATAAAATTATACCCATAGTCAAGCAGTTGATTTTGAATCCAAAGCACTTGACCACAGCAACTTGCAGCAGCTACATACTCAGCTTCAGTTATAGAAGTTACCACAATTGCCTGCTTCTTACATTGCCATGATATAAGTCTGCAACCAAGGAATTGACATCCACCAGTAGTTAATTTTCTATCCAGACTTGCACCAGCATAATCACTGTCTGAATATGACACCAAGTTAAAAGGTGATTCCCTAGGATACCAAAGGCCCAACCTAGGTTGACCCTTAAGATATCTAAAGATCCTCTTGACAGCAATTAAATGAGAAGCCTTGGGAGTCACTTGAAACCTTGCACAGGCACATACAACAAACATGATATATGATCTTGATGAAGTTAGATACAATAAGGATCCTATCATAGATCTGTAAGTGTGTACATCAACATTTTCTCCATCAGCATCTTTAAGTAAAGGTTTCTCTGGATCAACTGGTGTGCTTGCTACTTTAGCATCAACAAACTGGAATTTTCTTAGTATCTCTGCCACATATTTATCTTGGATGATAAATATGCCTTCAGTTGATTGCTTTACTTGCAACCTCAAAAAGAAAGTAAGTTCCCCCATGGAACTCATCTGAAACTTATCATTCATAAGTTTCTCAAATTCCAAACACATTTCCTTCCTTGTGGATCAAAAAATAATATCATCCACATACACCTGTACCATCAAGATATCCTTCTTGTTCTTCTTAATGAATAAAGTCTGATCAATCTTGCCCCTTGTGAATCCATTCTCTAACAAATAAGAAGCCAAAGTCTCATACCATGCCCTTGGAGCCTGATGTAGTCCATAAAGAGCTTTCACAACCTTGTACACCTTGTCAGGATGTTCTGGATCAACAAAACCTGGAGTTTGAGAGACATACACCTCCTCTTCAATAGTACCATACAAGAAGGCACTCTTAACATCCATCTGATAAACAGTGAAGCCTATGAAAGAAGCATAGGCCAAGAACAGTCTGATTGCTTCAATCCTTGCTACTGGTGCAAAAACCTCTTCATAGTCTATTCCCTCTTCTTGTGTATACCCCTGGGCTACAAGCCTAGCCTTGTTTCTGATCACAATACCCCTTTCATCCCTTTTGTTCCTGAAAACCCATTTGGTTCCAATTACCCTCATACCCTTGGGTAAATCCACTAGTACCCAAACCTTCTAAATCTTGAATTGGAGAAGCTCATCTTGCATTGCTTCTACCCAGCTTGAATCTTCTAAGGCTTTGAGAACGTTTTTGGGTTCAGATTGTGAGAGGAAACACACAAACGAGCATGTGTTGGCATCTTTATGCTGCTTTTCTTCATAAACAGTACTAAGAAACCCTTTTTGGTCTGATGTCATAGTTTGTCTTCTTGTCTTCACACTAGAATGTATGTCCCCAATCACATTGTCTAGGAAGTGATCTCTGTGTATCCTTGTGTGTGGTGTAGTGAGAACTGCATAGGTAGGTGGTAGATTGTTGATATCCACCTTATCTTCTGAGAAATTAGCAGTTTTAGTATCTGATGGGCCAGCAGTATGAATGTTTTGCCCAGCAGTACCAACTTGGGGCTCAACAGTACAATCTCCATTAGTACTGTTATCTTGATTCTCTTGATCTTCAGCTCCATCTACATTGTTTTCATCATCAATGCCTTCTTTGGCTTCATCAGTAGAAGGTTCACCATTCTTTGAAGAAGAATCCACACTGTTTCATATTTGCATCAGCAAATGATCTTGATCATCCTCCTTTCCCAAGCGTGCTTCACTTGTTACATCATCAGCTTCTGAACCTGTAAAATCATTAGAAAAGGTTCCTGCAACAACTGGCACATAATTCATTGATTGGGTTAGAGTATCAAGGTCAAATAGCCATTTTTGACCTTTACCTGCAACGTTAGATTTATTCTCTAGAAACTGTACATGCAGGTTCTCCTCTACTTTCCTTGTTTTTGTGTTGTATACTCTAAAGGCTTTGCTATTTAGTGAGTATACAACCAAGAATCCTTCATCTGATTTACCATCAAATTTGCCTTGATGGTCTAAGGTATTTAAAATAGTTACATGACACCCAAAAGGTCTTAGAAATCCTAATGCAGGAGTTCTACCTCTAAAAAGCTCATATGGTGTCTTGTTGTGAGGTTTAACTACCAAAACTCTGTTCTGCACATAGCAAGCAGTATTAACTACTTCAGCCCAAAAATTGATGGGCAACTTAGAGTCAGCTAACATGGTTCTAGCAGCTTCTATTAGTGTTCTATTTCTCCTTTCAACAACCTCATTCGGCTGAGGAGTTCTAGCAGCACTAAACTCTCTTCTAATACCTTTCTCCGTACAAAACTCATCCATAACTCTATTTTTGAACTCTGTCCCATTGTCAGACCTAATGACTTTAACTTTCTTATCCACTAAGTTTTCTATCTCAGTAATGAATGTTTTAAGAATGCTAGGTGTCTCATCCTTAGAACCTAAAAAGAAAACCCATGTGAACCTACTATAGTCATTAGTAACTACACGGCAGTACCTTTTATGCATAATACTACTCACATTTGTTGGGCCAAACAAATCCATATGTAGCATGAACAAAGGTTGATTAATAGAGTTAAAAGTCTTGGGCTTACAAGAAGCCTTGTATTATTTGCCTTTGAGACAGGCAACACAAGTCTGGTCATTTTCAAATCTTTTCTGAGGCAAGCCTCTTACCAAACCATCCTTAACAATTTTATTAATGGTTTTAAAGTTTATATGACCAAGTCTTCTATGCCATAACATAGACTCGTCCAGTGTGGCCTTTGTAACAAGACAAGTTAGGGCCTCTTTAGGAACAATCTTCTCCATATCAACACTGTACATGTTGCCCTTTCTTGGAACTTTAAGTAGAACCTGACTTTCATCAGGAAGCTTAAAGTCTGGGGAAAGCACAAGACATTCAGTATCAGTAAAAAGAACCTTGTTCTTTTTTTCACACATTTGTGAGACACTAAACAGGTTATACTTAAGCTCTTGCACAAAGTACACATCTTCAAAGTCTAATTTACCGGTTTTCAATGTGCCATTACCAGTAATTCTTCCTCCTATTCCTCCCCCAAAGGTAACATATCCTCCATCCATTGGTTGAAAGTCTGAAAGATAGGACATGATGCCTGTCATGTGCCTGGAATATCCACTGTCTGCATAACCTTGATCTTCATCATCTTCCTGTGAATGTCCCTGCACACAAAATAAGAAAATTAGTTTCCTTGGGGTACCCAATCCATCACTGACTTGGGTTTGCCTCGTGCATCAATATAGTCAAATCTTTTCAATACAATTGATGCACCATTGGGTTTGATTGGTCTCCATACCCAACATGCTGAGGCCTTAACAGCATTAGCCCTTTTATCCCTAGCAGTGTTTGCAGAGTTATCAGTACTAACTGCTCGGCTAGCAGTACTAACTGCTGGCTTTGCAGTTTTAGCCTTTGGTTTTCAAAATTATTTTTGAACCACTGCTTTATTATGAAAAGGCCTTTTAACAGTTTGTTGTGCATATTTGAATGTTGGTTTTGCACTTGTAACTGCTGGTCTAGGGTAAACAGTTTTAAAGGGTCTGGCAGTACTAATTGGTTTGTGACCAGACTTCAATAAAAGTGCCTTGGGATTTATTCTATTAGCATTAGGGTGAGATCTAACCAATCTTGAGCTATTCAAGTTCACCCTTTGACTTGAGTTCCCAATTTCCCTATTGTTCCCAGTAACTATCTTTCTTCCCTGATGGTTATGACAAAAAGCCTCAAGATGGTCAAAACTACCACAAATAAAACAAGCCTTTTTGTACATGAAAAAGTCACTTCCTAGCTGATGTGACTTGAGGTCATTCCAGTTCCTTTGGTTACCTCTTGGCTTGTCTGTGGACCTATACATCTCACAGTACCTAACTGTCTTCCTAACTGGTTTTACATTTGTTGTAGGCTTAACAGTTTCATTATTAACCACCTTTGGAACATTGGTTCCTTCTACTTTAACCACATCAGATTTAACCACAACCTGATCTTCATCATCATCAGATGTCCAATCCTCAACAGTTGGAGCATCTGAATTCCTATCAGTGGATACCTTATCCTCAGCAAGAGAGGTGTCACTTGCACTCTCAAAAGGCTCATTATTCTCTACAGGTTTATCAGTAATTACATTCTTTTTTGGTTTACAACCATACTCTAACTTATGTTGTTGAAACTCAGGTAAACCTGTATGCTCTAGGTCAATTCCTGGGGGTGCAGGCACTCCTCTGTGAGGAGGTGGACATGTTTTATACCCCAACCCAGACTTAGCCTTATTAACTATTTGACACTCTATAATTTTGTTTACACCTTTTGATACATATTCCAAAGTGTCTATAGTTAATTGTATATTATCTTTTGCCTTAGTGATTCTATCTAATTCAGATTTTCGCAAGTTAATCTCAGCATTCTTAAGTGAAAAATCTCTTAAGAACAGCTATATCCTCAGCAAAAGCAGACTCATTGTTCTTATAATGCACTATTTGTTCTTCTAGGACTGCTAAACCTCTTTTGTGATTAGACAAATTATAATTGGTTTGGTTTAATTCAATCCTCTGCTCATCATAGTGTTTCTTTAAAACTTCATATTCTTTAAGAGAAATGCATGTTTTAGAACAACATTTTGCTGATTGTATCTCAGAGTCAGAGAAGGCCATAAGTGCCATCTCAGTAGGTGCTTCTTCATCATCTGCCAGGAAACTCCAATCAAAGCCTAGTGCATCAATAGCCACCATAGCATTTGAAGAAGTCTCAGGCTCTTCCACTGCTTTAGGCTTGCTTCCATAACCTTTGCTCCTGCTTTCCTGTTGCCTAGGTCTCCTACATTCCCTTGAAAAATGCCCCAACTTGTGACAGTTGTAGCACTCTACCTTAGATTTGTTAGAACCAGCAGTATCATTGCTGCTGATGGTGATCTTCTTGCCTGTTCTTTGGAAGAATTTCTTAACCCTCATGCTAAGAAGTGAAATCTGCCAATTGAGATCCATCTCTTCTAAGTCATCATCATTAATTTCCTGGAGATCTTCATGTGTCAGCATTAACCCATCATTCTGGCTTGTCAGGAAGGCACAATAGATTGTATGTGTTACACTTAGGGTGCTAATCCTATATGATGTGTATGTGACACTTTGAGTTGATACAAATAAGTATGCGGAATCTACTTAGTTATACTTAGAAGAATTTGTATGTATGTAAGTATATGAACAACGAAGACAAAGTTTAACAAAATGATTCAATATTATTATGATGAATAATACGAGTACTCTTGCTAGTACTAGGGTTTACAACCATGAATCTTAACAAAAGAGATGATAAGTGTTTTTTTTTTTTTTTTTTTTTTTTTTTTTTTTTTTAACCTAACCTAGGATATCCTTTTATACACTAAGGATTCCTTTACAAGTAAACTAATATACGTATAACTCTAATACTATAAGATATACACAATATCTCTTCCATAATTATCTATACACGTTTGTCTTCATCTTATAAGCAGTACTAACTTCTTGTGCTGGCAGTACTAACTGACTTAATACTGTTAGTGTATTCTTCAATGTAATTATCAGCAGTACTAACTTATAACTGACAGTACTAACTGTTAAGCTTAATTCCCAACAATCCTCCCCTAAACTTATGATTTCTCTCCAAATCAATAAGTTTCTTCGAATTAAACTTTACCTTCCAATTTTGAATGCACTAAAGTAACCAATACAACTACTCTAAGAGGGTAGTCTTTTTCAACTAACATGTATATTTCTATCCCATCCTTGGTAGAAATTCTGTGTACACCACATGTCTCAAAAAGCTTCCAATAAACACCCTTAATCTTTGTTTGAAATCTTCATATTGCTTATCCACCATCTGGTTCATAAATCCTGTTCAGCTGTACCCATAATTCTTTATCTTTATCTTCAATAGGATCTGCAATTCTGAATCTGTCTTGTACTAAGTTCCACAACTGATTGAGATCTTCCCTATCAAATCCCCTAAGCAAATCTTCAAATAACTTGTATTTTTCAGAAACTCCACCAATTCTCATGATTTTTCACCCTTTCATTCTTCCTTCAGTGAACATTTTCCAGTCAATAATAGGGTGTTTTGCTTGTAATGGTTTGATGTTTGTGGATTCAGGAACTACCACAATCATGTTTTTGATTTGCTCATCAGTTAATCCCTTAGCTTCAGCCTTTTGTTTCTTTCTTGTATCAGACTCTAACACTTCTGGATCTCTTTTCTTTCCTTTCCCTTTTCCAGTATCTATTGTGAAATCTGTTGCACTTGGCTTGCTTAACCTTGCATAAGCTGCATAATAAGCTTGTTCAATTTCAGCATCAGATCTCCCTTTAAAGTAACTCAGCTTCCATAATGCTTGGTTTTTCAAATAACTTTTCATGAAGCTAATCTGCTCTTTATAAGAAGGCATCTTCTTCTTATAACCTTTCTTTTGTCTATCTATGATTTTCTGCATAAGATCACTCCAAGCTACTTCTTTATTCTTTGACAAAATAAAATTTGTAAGCTTTGCTGACTTTTCTTCTGCACTTAAGCTCTGATCTTTAACAAGTTGAACAGCTTCTACTTTCACAATTGGATCACTATCTAACAAATATTGTAGTTATTCTTCAAATTGTGCTGGATCCATCCGAACATCTGAAGTCATCTTTTCTTTTTCTAGTCTTTTTGCTTCCATAAAGTCAATAATATCATCTTCAGACATTTTCTTTGCTAGTTCTGCATTAGTAGCAATTTGAGCTTGTTCATTTGATTGTTCATCTTCTTGAAGTTTCTTTGCCACTTCTGCATCATAATCTAGTTGAGCTTGTGTCTTGGGCGTAATTTTTCTTTTCTGAGGCTCTTCTTCAACTAAAATGCCTTTCCCTTTGTCCTTAGCAGTTTGTACTGCTTCTTCAACTATCTCAGCAGTACCTTGTTCTTGCTCTTTGTAGGTCACGACTAAATCTCAAACACACACTCAATAATACTATTAAGCACACGATCTACTACTATATTGAGCTACGTATGAAGATAGAAATAAGCTAATGAGATAAATAAGATAAGAGAATAAGAAGAAGAAGAATAAGAATAAGAAGTGATCGGCTTTTCAATATATCGAATGTTACAAGAGCAGAGCTTACGCATATGACATGAAAAACCAACACAAATAATGTATCCCTTGCCTTGTATTTATAGGCAATGGGAAGGGAATCATTCTAGGAATATTCCCATGCATGTTACTAACATGAACTTTCTAATGTGACCGGTCCATGGATTACTAATGGACCGGTCCATAATTACAAACAATATAATCCTATTAAATTTGCAACATTATAAATGAACAAGACTTGTAAATATTTAAGACATGTTCCTAACAATCTCCCCCTAAGTCTTGATCATCAATGTTGCCTGACGTCTTCTTTGCTTCTTAGGCTTCCGACGTCTTTATAATCTTTGTTTCTTTGTTCTTGAATAATGATGATATGATGTTGTCTCTTTCTGCCAATCTCCAACGTCTTCTCGTCTTCTCCATCATGCTCATATATCTTTGACTTGTTAACTGCAACATGTTCTCACGTTTCAATCTTAAACTTGTGAAAGGTTGATGTGCTTGAACTTTTGACTTTACAATATCATATGTTGAACTTGTGATGTTACTGAGTCTTTGAGATAACATTTCTTCAACATATGAACATGATGGAGTCTTGATGGTCGAACTCCAGCTCCACAGCAGCAGCAACAGCACGAACCAACCGGTACTTACAGGCTCAGACGTGAGATCATCAACAGCATAGTGTGAAGACTTTCTCAAATCCTAACCCAGACCGTTCTGAACCGGATTCCCCCGAAAGGGATTACACGGACACACCGAAGTGCACCCACGATTCAGTGAGTCGCTGGAGATCACCCCATGACTGTAGACCGTTTGGAGCAAACACTAAGCGTAACCCACAAGGAGTTACCGAAGTGACCTGCTGACAGAGTTGTTTGATGTTGCTCTGGCAGGATTTCCATTCAATCATTGATAATCACAATTGTGACTTTTCTCATGAATGTTCTTGGCAGATTGCTGAGATCTGCGAAGGACACTTTTCCTAATTTACACCTGATGCCCATGATGTAGAACACCAGAGTAATTCTAAGTGTAACTAAGAGATCTTTTGATGAATCTCATGGTTCTAGACTCAATTTGTGCACATTTGTTTGGTCATCGGAGGCGTGGAGCAGATTGCCTCCTTTTCAATATCAACACTCTCGTAGTGAGATGTCGATAGATTATGAAGGGTTCTCCGTGTGAATGAAACAAATGTATTTTGAGAGACACTTGAGTGGCTTAGAAGGTTTTTTAGTGCGTCACTGGGTCCATGACGTCTTTAGTCTTCAATACCGGTGATGCTCATCAACCAGTAGATTATGAATTGAACCCGGTATCTGCCCTAAGGTTGAACAAATGGAGGGCTATTTCTTTTCACCCTTTTCTTTACTTTTCTTTTTAATTCTTCAACCCCTTCTTTCTCCGTTCATTCATTTTTCTCCTTTTTATATCATACCTAGGACTTTCTAGTTCTAAACTATTGGTATTGTCCTTGGGTAGATCCCTCCGGCTCTGGCGGATCATAGGACTGTTTTCCCTAACCTTAGTCACCTTATAACTCCATGACTATCCTAATGATGCCACAAACCATAGAAAATCTCTCAAAGTGTCGATAATTGTAAAGACATTTTCTTGACACCTTGAGAGTTTGATGATTTTCAGAAATACTCCCCCTTAACATGTGCGCATAAGTATTCAATTTTGAAATTTGCACATGCCGGAAAGAGTTGGCACTTTTGAATTGATTGACTTTCAATGAACCTGATCGTTGCGAGACACGTTTACATCACCAGTTAGACTGGCTTGAAATTATTACCCGTCCAGATCAGATTCAAAGATTATCGCTCGAAATCGGTACATTCTACTCAGACACGTCCTTTGCGAGACACGCTTACATCACCAGATAAACTGGCTTGAAATTATTACCCGTCCAGGACATGTCCTTTCGACTACTGACTTTCCTATTCGTCAATTCGAGGGTCAATTCTGAGTTTGAGCACATGAGATTCCAGCAAATGAGACATCATATTTTAATCATCTTTTTCTTCTCCCCCTCAAAAATAGCATACTCATGATGTTTTTGGAAAAACGTTTATGATTAAAATATGCTGTTTTTGAGTTTTAGGGAACAATTTCAAGAACATTTATAATTCTTTGAACAAAGATTATATTTTCAAATACTCCCCCTTAATAAGGGAATATTTGTTCTTATGAGCAGAATGTTTGAAAAAACGTTGAAAAAACATTCTAATTTTAATTCTGCTCATAAGTAAGAAGCTTTTGCTCCTATTTCAGGATTGAGGCACTGAAGCGTACCTCAGGGTCCTTTCTTTGGGGTCCGGGTTGTACACTGTTATGTGTGCACAAACCGTAATGTACAGGCCAATTATGGAAAGAAGAATGATATGATGAAATTTGAGAATTAATTCTTACATCATCCACCTTTACCAAAAGTTGTGAACACTGGGTCAGTTCGCTGAAATAGTCTGATGGCGAATGGTGGACGACCCCCAACATAGCTCTCTAGCCTCCTCATCTGATCCCTATGGTATAACCGTTCTTCTATCTTCCGAATAAATTCCTTGACTTGTCGCAGCTCCTTTGAATTCCATCTTCTTGATTTTTCCAACATCGAATCTCGAACTCTATTAGCTAGCCCATCACGTATACCCTTTAATGTATCGTCACAGAACTTATGAATTTCATTGAGTGCCATGAAACGATGAAAATCAGTTGTGCTTCTGTAGACGAACCCAAAAGTTGGACGATGTAGCATGGTGTACTGAGGGTCCTTTTTGCTGTGTAGGAGGAACTGTGGTTCAACAAGGTTAAGCTGAGTCTGATAACTTTCCACACCAAGCTGGAGATCTTCTACACGTTCTTTGATGATGGTTCTCCTGATGTAATGACAGAGGGAAGTACTAAGTGCATATCGAAGCTCATTGGTCAGGTGCTGCAGTTTGCCTTGGACCTTCATCAGATACATGTCTTCGATATCATTTAGATTTAGATCAGGAAAATCCGCCTCAGAGAATTTGTAAAGATTGTTATCGATTCTCCTTACAGTGATCTCTTCTAGAAATATATAATCACATCTTCTAGATCCGCTTACGTTGATGACGGCCAATATTCTGAGATCACTGTAAACTGGTTCTTTGGATTTCTGGAGGACAAGTTTGTACTTGTACCAGCTTTGTCTTTTAGAGTACCAGTGATGAATCCCCAGCTCTGCATCACGATCATATTTGACGAGCCTTTTAACAAACAGATTGCTGTTAATAGCTGCTTCTTCAATGGCTGATTGTGTGTAATGAGCGGCTGGTGTGAAAGTGATAGATGTAGCGTACTTTGTCGTCCCTTGAGCTCCATTCTTTAGAAGTTCCAGATCTTTGTTGAAGAACATTTGAAAGGGAATTTCAGAGTGATGATGTCTTCGTATCACGGTCAGTGGCTTGGTCCAATCAGTGATGAATGGTTGATACTTGCCAACTTTCCTGACGACGTCTGGACTAGTCCAGTCGAAGTCACTTGACATTGCCCGTGCAATGTTTTCAAGGTGATATTCGAGTTCTGCTGCGCTATTGGATTTGTTTTTCAGAAGAAGGAAAGCATCATTCTTGATCCGACGAAGTTCCTTCTTGGTCATTTTCTTGATATTGAGAGTTCTTTTAATTTCTTGAGTAACAGAAAAGGTGCTGTCTTCAATTCGTGAAGCTTCGTCAGTCTGAACTTGAGCGCTTGCTAGATGATCGAACCATTCATTTCCTAGCACATCCGTATCATTATCCAGCCATGTGACAACTGTTGGTCCGGTAGATGACTTTCTGCTGTGTGAAGGCTTGGACTTGGATGGCTTTGGTTTTGGTGATGGTGATGGTGAATGAGGTTGATCATCGTGTGGCTGGAATTCCATATCTTCAGTTGTAAATTGCTCATGGTGATGCTCGGTTTCAGTGGGACCAGAGGATTGATGTTTAGAAGGTTGAGATGATGGTTTATGTTCCGTTGGCTCCTGAATGTGAATCCCTGACCCGCCTTTGTGTTTCTTTTGTTCGGGTTTAGGGTCCTGATCATCCTCATCATCTTCTCGAATGCGTTTTCCTTTGTCAGCAGTTTCCTTGCATGACTTTTTCTCAATATGTGCTTGAAGAGCTGCTATCAGGTTAACTTCTTCTGGAGAAGGAGAGGTGATTTCAAAGAGTCGATCGAGAAGCACAAGCTCGATATATTCAGTAGTGTGTTCTGGAAGTGGTTTGGTGTGGGAAGAAGAAGAGACAGCTTCTTTGATCTTTTCGTCAAGTTGTGAATCAATATGATCATTGATGTTTTGTTGAAGATCAGGAAGAAATTGCTTAACAAATTTCTTTGCCTTGCGTGTCATATGATCTTTGATGTTGAAACCAAGGAATTCATCTATCTGCTTCTTGCTTTCCTGCATTTCTTCCATTTGTTGAGACAACTTCTTGACTAAGTCTTCCATTTCAGCCAATTTATTTGTAGCTTGGTTGTCTCGTTGTGCTTGTGCTCTCTTTACTGCCCTTATGAGTTTCTTTGCTGCAGGAGTCACAACCTCAACTTTCGTAACATGGACGATTCTTCTCTTGCTCTTTCCTTTGTAGGCCTTAAGAATATCTTCAGAAACTGATGCTTTTGATTTTGATTTTGGTGATGAAGATCGTGAGGATGATGGAGTGAGAGAAGGGATTGGATCATCAGATTGAGTATTTGATTCCTTTTGAGGTGAGGGTGGAGGTGTTGGATTCTTCGGCGGTGACCCAGGAGGTGTCATGGGTGAAGAAGCAGTCGAGGACTGAACTGGTGGTTGTTCTTGCTGCTGTTGTGGGTTATGAACGACCATAGCCAGATTAGATTCTTTTGTGTCCTTTGGAGGGGAAGGAGGAGGTGTTGGAGTGTGAGAACGAAGGTAGCTATCTGCTTCCAGGTTAGCTTGAGCCTCCTCCTTACGTTTCCTTTCTTCTTCCTGTTTAGCTGCTTCCTCAAGATCTTTGGCTGCTTTAGTTGTTTGGTCTCCTAGAATGTCTTTTTCTTCTTCTAAGTTCCAATCTTCATTATCATCATTACGTGTTTGTTCCTCGGGATTGTCATCAAACATAGAATCAGAAATATCCTTATCAGATAAAACAATGTTGCTATCCTGATCTTTTTCCTTTTCCTCCTGAGTTGTTGCTCCCAAGTCGGGTTGATTAACCGAACTTGTTTGCTTAGATTCAGCTCCAGACCCTCCGGGTTGATTAACCGGATCGTCTTGGGTCGAAACTGCTTTAGGAACATTTTGTGATCCTCCAACTCCATGTGTTCTTTCATACTCCCTCTGTTGTTCCAATACTTTCTTTGCTCTACGCTCTTCATCTGCTTTCAATGATTTGAGACTTTGTTTTTGTGCATTCTCCTTAGAGATCTTATTGTGAAATTCAGCTTCTTCTTCAGTCATAAAGACATGTTCTTCTTCAGATTCAGATGATTCAGAGTTAGATTCTGTGTCTTCATCAATGATTCTATTTGGTTCTGGTTTTGGCTGTGGTTTGCTGGGTACTCTCCTCTTGATAAATGTTGTTCTTGGATGTTTTTCTTTTGGTTTAGAGACACTTGAGGCACTTCCTGTCTTTGTCTTACCTTTTGAACGAGTCTTTGAAGATCTAGATTCTTCAACCATCTTGGCAAGACCCACACGACGTTCTTGGTATGCTTTGTCGTAATCATGATAAGCTTTTGTTTCTTTGACCTCATCAGGCATCAAAAATTCTGGCAACCTTGAACCTTGCTTTCGCGTGCTTTCTTTTGGGAAATAAACTTTACCCAATGTTTTATCCATGCTATACTCATGAACTTCTTGATCTGTAGGACGCTTATCAAGGTCTTCATGTTGATCAAGTAGATAGCTGATAAGAACTTTGGTGAATCGAACAAATGGGATTTTCTTGAACATTTTACGCTGTAAGTACATTATGTCGTCCCAAATAAGAGCAGCAAAGTCAATAGGTTCTTGGTTTAGAAATCCCCACAAGACTTGAAGATGAGACAGTCTTGGATGCTCAAACCCACTATCTCTTCCAGTTATTGAATGTGTTATGATGAAGAAGATAGTCCTCCAGGGTTGAGGAATGTATCTGGCATTAACCTTGGAGATTGTGGTTAATGGTGTATCAGGTTGTACATCATAACCAATATCTTCCAGGAATTGCATGACCTCTGACTCTGAAGGTGTTGGATGGAATCGGGCAGCAGCTTCAGGTGCCTCTGGAAGTTTCAAGGCTTTCCTGAGTGTAGCAGGTGTAACTCTGATTTTTCTTCTAATCCAGTGTGCAAGTAAAGTACTGGTCATCATTACTCTTAGTGAAGGTATCCCAGAATTGATGAATATATAACTCTGGAATGGTGTCTGAGCTGTCAAGAATATCCCTGCATTTGTGAGCTTTGAGAATCTCTACAGCAATCTGGCAACTTGGATCAGAACATTTGATCTTGTCCAATTCTACCCGTGAATTGTTCTTCCCTATTTCCAGAGTATACCCACGAGGAAAGACTTCTTCTTTGGTAAGAGCAGGAAGTGGTTGTTGTTGGGAAGATGCCATTGATGTGTTTCTGAATCAACAATCATATACAAATATACAGAATGCATGTTTGTTAGAAAATTGTTAGTTTTTAAGAACAACACATAGCATCCTATTGTATTAATGATTGTTTGTTACATGCTTGGTTAAAGAATTTATCAAAAACTAGCCAAGTTCTATAAAATTTTGATTAATTTTGATAAGTATAAAGGATATACTTAAGGAAATTGATCAAAATGTTATATCAGATCACAATTGCGATAAATTATGCCAACTGCGATAATTATTGTCAACTGCGATAATTATTGTCAACTGCGATAATTATGACAACTGCGATAATCATTCAATCAAGATAAGTATCTTAATTGAAATAATTATCCAACTGCGATAATCATCTCAACTGCGATAATCATCCCAACTGCGATAATTAGCTCAATTGAGATAATTAGCCCAACTGCGATAATTATCCAACTGCGATAACTATGACAATCAAGATAATTAAGTCAATCAAGATAAAATCTTAACTGCGATAATTATCCCAACTGCGATAATTATCCCAACTGCGATAACTATCTCAACTGCGATAATTTTGGCCAACTTCGATAAACTCTTATACAAGAGTTTACGAGCACTTTTTGACGATGAACATTCAAATCTTTATTGTGATTCATTAGGATTTGTAACCACAGACTTTCACAAACAATTTGTATGACTATTATGGGCATTTTGACTAAGTTATTACAAAAACTAACCACAATTACTCATAAATCAAACTGCTAGTGACGATGTTCTTCTTAAACCCTAAAATTCAATTGATTCTCTTAAGGCATTTCTGGGTACAATCCAATCATAGCATTATTCAATTAAACATCAAAAAACATCTTTCCAATCAACAGATTACACAATAACACATTCACAAGGTTTTCCCCAAATCGTTGCTTAAACCCTAATATTCGATTAAACTAATTTGTGGTTTCTGGGTGTGAGTAAGCATGCAATATGGGTTAATTAACATTGTAAAAGTCTTATCATACAATCTTTTTCAACACAAACACTCTTAATCAAAATCCCCAATTTTAACGCAAACCTTAGAACTAAATATCTCAATTTTGGATGTTCTAGCCGTTGGATCATGTTTTCGTTCAAAACCATCTTTTATAACAACAGTATAAACATAATAGCACTCACAATAATCAAAGATCTTGTTCGGATTTGCAGTTTGAATGATAGTCGTCGATGATGGTGGGTGGGGTTTATTAATTTCGGTTGGTGAAGATGTCAGGTTGAAATAACTGCGGTGAATTTAATGTTGTGACATTTTATATCTTTTTAACTAATTTGCAGTAATATCAACTATAGTCCCTTGACCTGAGAAACTTTGAAATCCTAGTCCTAAGCCACCATCAAGCTAACACTAATTCTCATTTATCACATTTAAGGCACACAACATTCCATCTTTAAAATCTTATACACCAAAACTTGTGAAGCAACAATTTCTGAAAACATATGCAAGTACAATTTTAAAGATTTTGGGAAAAAATTATGTCTCCCCCTCAACACGTGTTAAACAATAATTGTAGACATTGAAAAAATAAACACCGTGTTGGATGAGAGATTGTACTTGCATTTTTTTTTTTTTTTTTTTTTTTTTTTTTTTTTGATATTTACAAAGATAGTTTTGGAAATGTTTGACGTGGTTATTTATTTTTAAGAAACTTTTCCAAATCGTTTGGCGTCAAACATCTCATACCAATCCGGTGAACCAGATCCACAAATCTTGCATGAGGCAAGGCTTTTGTGAACAGATCTGCCAGTTGGTGTTCGGTTCCCACAAAGTATAATTCAACAGTACCCTTTTCCACGTGTTCCTTGATGAAATGGTACCGGAGATCAATATGCTTGGACTTTGAATGCTGGACAGTGTTGCATGAAATGGCAATGGCACTCTTGGAGTCGCAATACATCGGAATCTTGTTGAATGTGTAACCGTAGTCCATTAGTTGTGATCTCATCCAGATGACTTGAGCACAACAAGCAGACATGGCTACATACTCAGATTCTGTTGAAGACAGTGAGGTGCAGTCTTGTTTCTTTGATTGCCAAGAGACGAGCTTGTCACCCAAGAATTGAACTCCCCCTGATGTACTCTTGCGTGTGTCTAAGCATCCTGCATGGTCAGCGTCTGAAAATGCAACAAATTCAAACCCAGAATCCTTTGGATACCAGATCCCCAAATTAATGGTTCCCTTTATGTATCGAAGGATTCTTTTAACGGCTGACAAATGCCGTTCAGTCGGTCTAGACTGATATCGGGAGCAAAGATAAGTGGCAAATACAACATCCGGTCTGCTAGCTGTGAGATACATGATTGAGCCAATGATACTATGATACTTCGTAGGATCAATGAGTGACCCATGGATATCAGCATCTAGCTTCGGGGATGAGGAGGACATTGGGGTATTATAGGTGTCACAGCTGGTCATACCATGCTTTTTCAGGATTTCCTGAGCATATTTTGACTGACTTAGAAATATACCACGGGGTGATTGATGAACTTGCAATCCTAGAAAGAAAGAAAGTTCACCCATCATAGACATCTCAAAGTTTTGTTTCATTAGTTTAGAAAAAGCGTTTGAATATTTTTTATTGGTTGAACCAAAAATAATATTGATGCGCGTGATGTGTCGTTGCGGTTTAGCAGTTTTAATGCCTACTCAAGTTTTAAATTTATATTTAGCCGACTTATCAATAACACACACACTTAACGAGCAGTGTACCCGGTCAGTATGAAGATAATGGTAAGTAGAGTGTCGATCACTAAGAGTGGAACGTATTATCTAGTTATTCTAATCAGTATTTTAATATCCTAACGCAAGGGGGTTTCAGCCTGAGAGACTGGCACGATTTGTTGTTTGCAATTAAATAATAAAATAAACCAATAGGCACGAATCAGCAAGTAGCACACACGTACACAGATAGATACTCGAGACAATAAGAGGGCTGTCCTTATGATTAAGTAGATTGTCACTTGTTTTATTGATAGCTTTATATGAAGTGTATGTAATTAATCCTTTCTCGTTGGTCCTATTCTTATCGGCGAGTAAACCCTTAATGATTACTTATGTCTAAAAGTTATTCCTAAGTGATCAATTTAGAAACAACCGTGGGAGCCACATCTTGTCCCGCAGTCGGATGCCCGCAAGCCACTAATAAACACAGAGGTTATCAATGCACTAATAAGTAGTAACCAAAGACATCAACATATAAACTTTAATTGATGGGAAAGCAAGTATTAAAGGAAGTGCAATCTTTCGTTGTCACATTACACAAGCCACCAATCCTGATGAATTAAAGTTTGCTAACACAATAAAACAAAACTACTTAATGAATTAAATACATGCAGCACCTTCTTACAGCTCTTGTATCTTTGATTTGGGTGTGTCTTGTGCTGCCTCCTTGACTGAATTCGTCCTTTTGCTCTGCTGTCCGAACTTCGGTTTTAGGGTTTCGAACTCTTAACTCGTCTGGTCTACGGGGTATTTATAGTTTCTGTCTGAGGGAAGATGCGGCGCATCTACTTAAGTAGATGCGGCGTATGTACTTAACTTCGCGTGGGGTCCAAGATTATAATATTCAGGAATATTCGTACACCGCCAGAAGATGCGGCGTAACCCTTGATTAGATGCGGCGCATGTCCTCTTGTATCTTGGATCGTATCTGGTGATATCTTGATAGAGATGCGGCGCATTTCGAGAGTGAGATGCGGCGCATCTGGAGCAGAATTGACTTGATCTTGTCCATGTCAGTAGACTTCCACTTTATGCACGTTTTGCTCCATTATTAGTCCATAATCGCTAAGTTTCACCAAATGCTTGTTTTTACCTGAGAATTACAAAAGTAAACAATTAAGTATCAATCCTCATACATAATATAGTAAAACAAGTCAAATTAATAGGATAAATGATAGTAATAAAATGTACTTATTTGAGTTCATCAAATATCCCCCCACTTGAACTTTACTTGTCCCCAAGTAAACCTTAGAATTTCATTTATGAAAATGTATCCTAAAAGATGTTAGGATTTATTTTTATATTTAAGCATGTATTCGTTTATTTCATAATCACACAACTAAACACTTAACGAATTAGAAGTAAAATAAAATAAGTCGATAAAAGCAAATCTAATCGTTTAACTGTCCAGTCGCGACGAATATTCTATCATAAGCTTGGCAAGTATACACATCTCCACCACTAAAGCTAAGGAATAACAAGTCTAAAGCGGTAAAAGGGGTTTTTAGGCTTAAGGGTTAATTATTCTTAATCACTATCGATCTCAAATTCCAGAAAAGGCGACAAAATCACAAATACATGATCGAATCCACGAACACGATACTTGCAATTGCTCAAATCCTTAACTCGAATAGGCTAAAGATAGGTCCAAACTTCACCAATAATAATATATCAAAAAGGGCGACAAAATCATAAATACATAGCCGAATCCACGACTACGATACTTAAGATTGCTCAAATCCCTAATCTCAATAAATCAAAGGTTCGGTTGGATAAAGAACAATACAGGGTATGGATAACATTTGGGATATAAATTGGTGTAAAAATAAAAATAAACAAAACAAAACAAATAAATTAAAATCCTAAGTGTGGTTAATCACTATCCCAACCATCCCATGAATAAGACTCATATCATTGAATAACTCACGCTTTAACACTTGAAACACACGCTTTAGGTAGACACGAATTATACTCAACAAAATCTTAATCAAAGAATAAACCTTAATCGGCGTTCCCATAACTGCCAATTCCCATTCAATCCATAGATATAATACAACAAATAGTGGTGATATCGACCACTTACATAACTCTACATCGTTGGCTTAAAATAAACATCCAACTCTTTTTTCTTTCTTTGTCTTTTCTCATTTTTTCGATTTTTTTTTTTTTTTTTTTTTTTTTTTTTTTTTTTTTTTTTACTTGAAACATAAACATAGATGTGTAAAATTTCACCACATCACTACAACTTTCTTTCCGGATAATTTTTTTCATACTTTTCATACTTTCAGAAATAACGGTAATAGTGAAAGTAGTAAACACACGCAAAATAAACTCAAAAATATACAATATTTACTTTCACTCCAATTTGCATTGTGCAATTTCCCGACCTAACCATAGATAATGAATTACGCACGCGAACACAGGTAATGTAAGGAAACACACTCTGCCTATAGCAATTAACCAACCACGGATTCTAATCTACAGGGTAGGCTAAGGTGTAAGGGTGTAACGAAACATTTTAAACATAGGTGTAAGAAACGAAAGGAATGGCTCTGAGGGTTTTTCTAGGGGTATCTTACTCTAAAATTGAGAGTAACAAAAGGGTTTATACGGGGGTTAACTAACCAGTGTAGTTAGCTAATAACACATAACATATAAAGGCTATTTGGGTAATCCTAGAATTTTACCAAGTTAAACAAGTCATTCCAATTATATAAATAATACTCATTATGGTGGTCTCGAATAGTATACAAGCCAAGTTCTAAAGTTTACAAGTCACCGGCACACTCATAGATTTGTGAATTTTGAAAAATCACAATTTTTGAAAATAACGTCTTGTGTGCAGTTATGCAACTTAGATCTTAAACAAAAACATGCTAAAAATTTTTAAGTTTGATATATTAAGCACATTTTAAGCATAATTTTTGAAAAAGTTTAGGACAAGTAATTGTTAAGTGTTCTAATTCTCCAATCCCCCCACTTAAGTTAAACAACGTCCTCGTTGTTTGTATAAAAGGTTAAAAACTGGAAAAGGAAAGAATTAGAACAGAAAAACTCCCCTGAGATTTGCTCGGTATGATCCGCCATTTGAATAAGAGCAAAAATCATCTTCCATGTGGATTAGAACGTTAAAACTTCATACTTGATGTATCCACAGGAAATCCAGGAAACTATAATACCACCAACACTTTAAAAACACACCTAAGATAAGAAAGGTTCAACTTGCATAACACATTAGTAGTTAGGAAAAATAAAAACTTAAAAAATTAAAACTGAAAATCATCAGGTCAGTCGATGCGCCGTATCTTATTGAAGAAGATACGCCGTATCGAGCCTGGAATTAATACGGATCAGAATAAAGATGCGCCGCATCCTTAACCAGGGATGCGCCGCATTAAAATAAACTGATAAATAGTTTTAAAGTCGGAAATAAAAATGCAGAAAAAAATAAAATAAGATATGACCATTGCAGGAGATGCGTCGCATCTCAGGATGGAGATGCGGCGTATCCTCGGCGGCCTGACTGACTCGACACAGAAACAGAATAATAAAAATAAAAGATAAGCATGGGTTGCCTCCCACGAAGCGCTTGTTTTTGTTCGAGTCACGAGCCTGACTCCACCCTTATTTACTGTGTAATAGGGTGTTGTTCCCCCCACTTGGGATCAAGTGCGGGTGATAGTAGCAATAAACACGAAAAGAGTGTAAATTTGCTATTAAAGATGGAAGAAATAAATAAAGATCATACCTTGGCAATATATGTACATCTTTCCTATTCTTACCCGGTTTGGTTGATAAATTGGATGACTTGACCACTTCATCAGAAAGAGTAGTGTGTTGAGAAAAAATGAGTCTCCTTTCTTCTTGGTTAGTCTCTTTGGTAGTAAGGCGTCCCTTGACTTCCGTGGAAGATGAGAAAGGGTCTTTGGCAAGTAAAAGTTCGAGTTCCTCTACAACCTTCATGGGGTCTAAATCATCATCTTCATCAATCATAGCAATGTTTAAGAGCTCATCACCAAACTCTTCTTCGAGCTCCACCAAATACGGGTTGATCACAGGTGCTTCAATAGGTAGTGTAATAAATTTCACTTCATCATCTTTTTGTTTCGCAACCTGTTTAGGAAAACTAGCAAGATTATAAGTAACGGGATTAGTTATATTAAATAAATTTGTACCACTTTGTGTTGTAAGTGACTCCAATTCGTCCTGTGAATCTCCATCTTCAACTAGTGGTCTGGTAATTTCAGCATCGTCCCGAATTTCATCTTTAAATAAGTAATCCCAGATTTCTTCAAAATCCCTCGTTGGGTCAAAATCTGGTTGAGGTATGTCATCATAAACTATGGCGTCAAATGGTTCGAAATCAAAATTAGAATACTTTTCATCTTCATCCGTTGGATTGTCTAATGGTGGTAATACGATTGCAGAATATTCTTCAACGTAAGGTTCCGTATACACATCATCATCTTGTGCAATCTCCGGAGAGAAAGTACTATCAATAACAATTGCCGGAATTGGTTTCACGGTGTATGAATCTTCTTCATCATCACTTGGCATACACCAGGTGTGTTGAAATGGCAATTTGTTTCTTTCTTTCCTTGACTTTTCTCGTCCAAGAATCAAGTATTCTTCCATAGTGATTTCTTTCGTATCAATGACTTGTGCACCATATCTTGCTCTTTCCCAATCGTAGATCCCATTATTGCTCAAGGCTCTTTCCTTTCCAAGTCTGATATATTCTTCCATTGTAATATCCGGATCGTCCATCTTCCTGAAATAAAACTTACTCGTGCAAAAGAAGGGTGAAACGATCAAAGTAAAATTAAGGCTTCTGATATCTGCTGACGATGCGCCGTATCCAAAAAGTTGGATACGCCGTATCTTATAATCGTTAAAATTAAATCAGACTTTATTCAGAAAATAGATACGCCGCTTAGAAATTCGAATGCGCCGTATCAATCTTAATAATCAAAAATCAGCTTATCTAATTAAAATTAAATGCGTCGTATTAACGAAAGTTAATGCGCCGTATTTTCGTTACGTTTAAAAATAAAAGATTTTTGATTCAGTAAGATGCGCCGTATCGACAGAGATCGATACGCCGTATCTGTTTAATAATTCGCAAACTGTTTTTAATTAAAATAATAGATACGCCGTATCTTCAAAAGAAGATGCGTCGTATGGCGTCAACGTTTAGAAAATTTTTATCAAAAACAGATACGCCGTATCTGCAAAAGCAGATGCGTCGTATTACTTTATCGCTTAGAAAAATTTTCTTATTAAAAACAGATACGCCGTATCTTGGGGAAAAGATGCGTCGTATCGAATTAATTAAACGCGTTGTATTTTTTTTTTTTTTTAAATTAAACGCAATACGCCGTATCTGAGAAATCAGATGCGCCGTATCGTTTGATTTAGCACAGTACAACGATAGCAGAACAGAAAATACGAAAAATAAAAAACAAATAAAACACACGAAACAAAAATAAAACACACAAAAATAGCAAACAAATAACACAAAGCAAATAACACACAATACAACAAATATGCAAAATAGTACAATGATGCAATTAATCTAATAAAAAGAAAAACCTAATTAAAATACTAATCAAATTAACAGATAATAACAATTCACTCCCCGGCAGCGGCGCCAAAAACTTGATGCGCGTGATGTGTCGTTGCGGTTTAGCAGTTTTAATGCCTACTCAAGTTTTAAATTTATATTTAGCCGACTTATCAATAACACACACACTTAACGAGCAGTGTACCCGGTCAGTATGAAGATAATGGTAAGTAGAGTGTCGATCACTAAGAGTGGAACGTATTATCTAGTTATTCTAATCAGTATTTTAATATCCTAACGCAAGGGGGTTTCAGCCTGAGAGACTGGCACGATTTGTTGTTTGCAATTAAATAATAAAATAAACCAATAGGCACGAATCAGCAAGTAGCACACACGTACACAGATAGATACTCGAGACAATAAGAGGGCTGTCCTTATGATTAAGTAGATTGTCACTTGTTTTATTGATAGCTTTATATGAAGTGTATGTAATTAATCCTTTCTCGTTGGTCCTATTCTTATCGGCGAGTAAACCCTTAATGATTACTTATGTCTAAAAGTTATTCCTAAGTGATCAATTTAGAAACAACCGTGGGAGCCACATCTTGTCCCGCAGTCGGATGCCCGCAAGCCACTAATAAACACAGAGGTTATCAATGCACTAATAAGTAGTAACCAAAGACATCAACATATAAACTTTAATTGATGGGAAAGCAAGTATTAAAGGGTGTGCAATCTTTCGTTGTCACATTACACAAGCCACCAATCCTGATGAATTAAAGTTTGCTAACACAATAAAACAAAACTACTTAATGAATTAAATACATGCAGCACCTTCTTACAGCTCTTGTATCTTTGATTTGGGTGTGTCTTGTGCTGCCTCCTTGACTGAATTCGTCCTTTTGCTCTGCTGTCCGAACTTCGGTTTTAGGGTTTCGAACTCTTAACTCGTCTGGTCTACGGGGTATTTATAGTTTCTGTCTGAGGGAAGATGCGGCGCATCTACTTAAGTAGATGCGGCGTATGTACTTAACTTCGCGTGGGGTCCAAGATTATAATATTCAGGAATATTCGTACACCGCCAGAAGATGCGGCGTAACCCTTGATTAGATGCGGCGCATGTCCTCTTGTATCTTGGATCGTATCTGGTGATATCTTGATAGAGATGCGGCGCATTTCGAGAGTGAGATGCGGCGCATCTGGAGCAGAATTGACTTGATCTTGTCCATGTCAGTAGACTTCCACTTTATGCACGTTTTGCTCCATTATTAGTCCATAATCGCTAAGTTTCACCAAATGCTTGTTTTTACCTGAGAATTACAAAAGTAAACAATTAAGTATCAATCCTCATACATAATATAGTAAAACAAGTCAAATTAATAGGATAAATGATAGTAATAAAATGTACTTATTTGAGTTCATCAAATATCATCCACATAAATTTGTACGATGAGAATGTCGTCCCCGTGTGTTTGTATAAATAAAGTCGGGTCAACAGTTCCAATGGTAAAATGATTAGCAAGGAGAAATGCGGACAGTTTATCGTACCATGCCCTCGGGGCTTGTTTAAGGCCGTAAAGGGCTTTCTTAAGCCGATATACATGGTTAGGATGATCTGGATCCACGAAGCCTTCTGGTTGTGACACGTACACCTCTTCTCGGAGTTGTCCATTGAGAAATGCCGTCTTCACATCCATCTGATATACTGTGATATTCTTGTGGGCTGCGTATGCCAGAAACATTCTAACTGCCTCTATCCGAGCTACTGGAGCAAACGATTCTTCGAAGTCAATACCCTCTTCTTGGCTGTATCCTTTTGCTACCAGTCGGGTCTTGTTACGAATCACTGTACCATCTGCACCTAGCTTGTTTTTCCAAATCCATTTCAATCCAACCACATAAACTCCATCTGGTCTTTCAACTAATTCCCAAACGTCCAAACGTTTGAATTGTTCCAACTCCTCTTGCATGGATTCAATCCAATTGTCGTAGGTAAGGGCTTCTTTGATGTTTTTAGGTTCAGATTGACAAACAGTGAGTGCATACATGCAATGTTCACTGTCTGAATGAAGTTTTTGTCTTGTGAGGACTGGATTGTTAGGATTGCCAATTATGTTTACCAAAGGATGATCTCTTGTCCATTTGTGGGTGGATGGAAAATGTTGAATGTTGTTATGATGATCTGACGGGTCCATATTGCTCGAGGAGGATTCTCCTGATTCTGGAATGGTTGGTGGTGGAGCAAATGGATTGAAGAATGCGTTCCCGTCATAATCTGATGGTGTGGAAACCTGATTAGAAGTGGGGGATGAATCTTCAACTGCAGGTTGAGGTGTTGTCTCCATTGATGATGATTGTTCAGGTTGTGGTGCATCGGCAGCAACTACGGTAGAAGTAGATGCTGATGGATCAGGTGCTTGTTGTATGACATGTTGAGCAGCGGAACTGGTGGAAGCATCTGAGGTAGGGGTGCAGCTGAAGATTCAGGAAAGTTCAGACGGTTGTGTGCGGGTTCCAAGCGGTCTTGCTCAGAAGCCATCTCAGTGAGTTCATCAAAATTAGCGTGTATGGTCTCTTGAATTTCCCCAGTCCGACGATTCCAAATTCGATATCCCTTGGAGTTCTCACAGTATCCAACAAAAATCCCAATATCTGCTTTAGCCTTAAGTTTACCAAGATCATCCTTATCATTCTTCGGATAACACAATGCTCCAAAGACGTGAAAATAGTTGATGTTTGGTTTTCTTCCTTGTATAAGCTCATATGGTGTTTTGGTGTGTCTTTTGGTGATCATTGCACGATTCTGAGTATAACAAGCAGTGTTGACAGCTTCAGCCCAAAGATAATCCGGTAATTGAGCATTGATCAACATAGTTCGAGCTGCTTCCACAAGCGTACGGTTTCGTCTTTCAACTACACCATTTTGTTCTGGAGTGCGAGCTATTGAAGTCTGATGAACAATACCCTGTTTCTCAGTGAATTCCCGAATGATTTGATTCTTAAATTCAGTCCCGTTGTCTGTTCTGATGATGCGGACGGTGTTGCGGACTTGAACTTGAATCTTGGTGAGAAACGTGATGAGGATAGAAGGAACTTGATCTTTAGTCCGAAGAAAATAGACCCAAGTCCATCTTGAGTAATCATCCACTATTACCAGAATATACTTCTTCCCGTTAATACTCTGAACTCGCATCGGACCACACAAATCCATATGAAGCAGTTGTAAGACATGGTCTGTGCTGTGTTCTGTTTTGGGAGGAAAATGAGCACGGTGACTTTTCCCTTGTTCACACGCAGAACATAAGTGATCCTTGGCATATCTGAATTTTGGAAGACCGTCAACTAATTTCTTCTTGGCAAGGTCAGTGATGGTTTTAAAGTTGAGATGAGACAGTCTTTTGTGCCATAACCAAGCCTTTGTGGGATGAGCCTTGGAGAGTAAACAAATAGGAGTAGATGCTGTCATGCCTTCAAGTGAGATAGTATACAGACTGGTGCCACGTTTCCCTTTCATGAGATCATTCCCTTGAAGATCATGAATAAAGCAAGTTTTCTCCCTGAATGCTACTTCCAAATCTCCATCGCAGAATTGTCCCACGAAGAACAAATTATGACCAAGGCCTTCAACATAGTACACACGGCTGATTTCGATGTTCCCATTAATGTAATCCCCATAGCCCATAATTGCAGCGAAGTGATCATTCCCGAATCTGACCGTTCCGATAAACTTAGCAATGAAGTTCTGAAGAAGTTTGAGATTGCCGGTCATATGTCGGGAGCACCCGCTATGAACAATCCAAAGGACGATTTGAATCACCTGCATCACAGTCATTGGAAACAGGTGGAGAATTGATAACGGTTGGATCCGCTGGGTTAGTTACACAAGAGGTTAGTACTTTAGGTAACCATTTAAAATCAAAAGTGTTCTGTAACCAACGTTGCCAGGTCCAACTAGTCTCTGCCTTTTTCCTAAGGAATGCACTAGGTGACTTTGTAGTCTTGGATTTGGGCGTTTCTATTTTCTCCTCAGAAAGATCTAGTGGGGGCATTTGATCCGTGCTGAACAACACCTATAAATAAGTGCAGTCTCAGAACCGGATGCTCGTGTGTAGTGTGAACCAGGCAAGTGATCACCTGGGTCGTTTCCCAACGAGGTGTGAATGGAAAACTGTGAAAAGCTTTGGATTAAAGTGATTGATGATTCAGATATTTTTGATTTTGCTTTTTTTTTAACAATGAACAATTTAAATATACAAAACAAATGTAACGCGATTAAAATTAAACTAAAACGCGCAACAGGAAATCTAAAACGGGACAAAAACTAAAATTTATAAAATTTAAAACCTAAAAATGTAAAATTACTTAAAACTTATTTAAAAAATTAAATTATATTTTTAACACTTTTTATTTATTTATTATTAATTATTTATTTATTTAATTACTTATTAAACTATTTTAAATTATAAAAAATACTAAATGGACAAAGAAAAATCTAAAAATTTTTCTAAAAATATTACTAAGTAAATAAAAGCTAAGAAAATTATAAAAATGAAAATTACTTAATTAAAATTTTAAAAAGATAAATTCTATTAAATAGAAGCTATCACTTTATTTCTATTTTTGATTTTCTTAAGGTCTAAAAATATTTTTACATTTTTCCTAGATTAAAAATGACAAAAGAAAATTATGAAAATTGGAATTATATTTTTCTGATTAATATTCTATTTATTATGATTTAATTACTATTATAAACTAATTAAAAAGATTAAAAATATCAAAACTATTCAGAAAATTATGAAAATTTACAGATAATTCTAAAATAATATTAGAAAGATAAGAAAAATAAAAGAAGAAGTTCAATAAGCCCAATAATAAGATTTGGGCTAATAAGCAGTTAACAATAAGCCCAAAAATAAGCAAATAAGCACAAAAATGCACCAACTGCTCAGAACAGGCTTAGTATACTTATTTAAGCTTAAAACAACTTAATCACAAGAGCTTAATCCACAGATTAATCAAATGGCCACTTAATCAGTTGCAAAATCCACTCAGAAACTCAGGAAAATGCCATGTTGCAGGGTGAATTTAAGCAGACCAAATAAGCACTGAGATGCAAGTTATTGGGGGCAAAAGATTGCTTATACTACTGGGTATCTAGAAAACCAAAAAGCAGGCCATGAACATCTCTAAATAAGCCACAAATTAGTAAAGATCAGCAGTCCAAAAACTCTGAGTCTGCTGTTTGGACTGTTTTGTCTGTGCAGATGTTGCACACTTTGTGCAATGATCTAAGCTTCTAGGAATTGACTAAGTGAACTAAATGAAGCACAAAAGTACCAAATAACTGGACTAAACAAGCTAGCTGCTAATTTTGGCTTGTTTGAGCTTCTGAGGAACTGAAAATCACAAGGACCATGTAAAACTTCAATATCTAGCTATAGGACTTGGCAAATGTTGAAAATAGCTTCTAAGGTATGAGAAAAGCCTGTGCAAACTTGAGCTTATGGTCAAGCTACAGTGAACTAGTGTTTGCTTTGTTTGTTTGCTTGAACCAAACAGTCCTTTTAGAGGACTGTTTTGGTTTTTGTGAACTGAGGTGGTGTAATAAGCTAAGAGATTGAAAACTAATGGTGTAGGAAAGTTACTTAAGCTATAAAATTAGACTTATGACTGAAAAGAAAGCAGTTACAATAAGCTAGCTTATTATGTCTATTTTTGGCTTTTTCTAAGATTTTAAGTGAAATTTAAGAACAAGGCTATTTTAACTGATTAATTCTATTGAAATATGTTAAGACACTATTAATAAGCTAGAAAATACAATGACAAGCTAATAATAAGCTACTAACAGTAATATTGAACAATCAAGAAAAAGCTTAGAAAAAGCTTACAATTGAACTGAATTGTGAGACAAAAAACTAGGACCAAGAACCCTTCTAGCTTGTTCACACAAGCTAGAAAACACCCCTAAGCCTTCCTTTATAGCTTTTAATTCCCCAGATAGCTTATTGGACCCTCCCATTGACTTTCATTGACTTTTCTTCTTTATTTGAAATTAGAACTGAGTAACACTATATAAACTTATCAAAAAGCTATGGAAAGCTTATGTAAGCTTATAGAAAGGTTAGGGAGTGTTTGTGTTTAAGTCTTAATAGGATTCGAGCTTATTTCTACTTAACAGTGAACTTGTAACTTACATTACTATGGAAATTAAGTTAAATACTGATGAAACAAGAACAATGAAACTTGAAAACAACTTATATTGATTACTGGAACTGAGAATTACAATTTATAGCTACTGGATATTGAAAACGACTATGCTACTAGTTAACTACTTTCTTCATTTGAGCTACAATGCTTCTATTTATACAAAATTAAAATGGGAAACCCTAAGTCATCATCTCTGATCAAATCCCATCCATTGAATTGCTCCAATTTAATCTCCTTCGTCCATATTAGCTTTTGGCGGGAAAAATGGAAAAGTGGTAAACCCACTATCTCTGACTGTTGGGGAGAAGGAAGATGCATTAAATGCATTTGGAGTGTTAGGTAGTGTGTTTGGAGGGGGAATGATGTGGTGAAGCCAGCTGGGGTGTGAGGTGGGATGGTGACTGGTTATGGCGGTTCGAAGGTAGGGGATAAGTTTGACTGAAGGTCAAACTTTTTATTTAAATAAAAGTTGGGTCGGGTTTATTTATAAGGGGTTGGGCTGGGCTTGGTTGTGTTGGTGATGGGCTGGTAGTTGGGTTTAGTTATTTAGGATTGGGTTTTATGGGTTTTAAGGGATTAGTTTGATCCGGATTTGGTTTAAATAAGCAAGGACCATTTTTGTAATTGCTGAAAAGTTGAGGGGCTGAGTTGTCATCATTCCAAAGTTTATTCCAAGGACTAAACCTGCCATAAAAAAATTACACAAAAACCAAAGTATTTTTTTTTTTGCATTTTATAAACTTTAGGGACCTAATATGTAAATTTGGATTTTAGAGGGACTTGTTTTGTAAATTCCCAAAAGCTATCAATAAAGTTCCAAATTGTAAGTTCATGCATAGTACAAGGGTTTAATTTGATAAATTTCCATTTTATAAAACCCAGGGACTAATTTTGCCAATTTTGTAACTTGAGGGGTAAAAATTGCCATTTTGTGTAAACTTTTATCCAGGGACTATTTGTGAACATTTTTGGTTTCCCAAGGACTTAAGTTGACTTTTCATTTATTTAAAACCTTCAGGGACTAGTTTTGACAACTTTTGAAAGTTGAGGGACTGAAACTGCCAATTATGCAAACTTTGTTCGTTTTTCAACAGTTTTTAAACATTTTGCATCTGAAACATATAAAACACAATTTTGTGATAATTTCAGTATTATGATGCATTTCTGAGTGTTTTTGGATGTTTTGGCAGCTCAGATTAGGTAAAAATGATGAGTATTTAGACACTCATCAATCCCCCACACTAAACTATTGCTAGTCCCTAGCAATCTTTTATGAAGTTTTAATGGATTTTTCTCTTTACCAGATATCCATCATTTCTGGAGTAGCCAATTGTTTTAGTTCAAGTAAGAACCTTGGTACAATGATAACCAAATGATTTTGAGCAAACCATCAGCTGTCAACGGTTTTGATTTGTCTTTACCAGAAGCTGTTTGCTTCTGGACTAGCCAACTCTTAGATAAATTATCAATATTATCTTTGGTGAGCTGATTACCAATTATGGTTTTTCCACTGCCTTTACCACAAGCCATAAACTTGCGGGCTAGCCAACTCTTCACTTATAAAGATATGGTGAGTCGAATACCATACAATTTTTGGCAAATTGCAAGCCATAAACGGATTTGATATATCTTTACCAAGAGCCGTTTGCTCTCGGATTAGCCAGTCCTTATGTGGGTTAGACATGGCGGACTGATAACCATTTATTGTGTTCTAAGTGAGGAAAAAAAAAATTTAAATTTTGGCTAAAATGGGGGTACTAGATGGTACATTTGATCAAATTCGCTAGAATTCCCCCCCACACTTAGAACTGAATATTGCCCTCAATATTCAAAGTACCGGCCGTTAAACCAACACTTAGAACGTGAAAGGGAAATACTAATAGCCTTTTATTTCATATAGTTATTTATTTTATTTTTATTTAATTTGCATTTAAGCCGTTAAGGCATGCAAATTCCCTCTTCTTTCTTTTTTTTTTTTTTTTTTTTTTTTTTTTTTTTTTTTTTTTTTGGACTTTACATATTTACAACATGTGGGGCATCTCCCCCACACTAAGGTGAGACATGGGTGAAAACCCATATTTTGCTACTGTTTTTGATAACCGAGTCGCTAGCTTGACTCGACCCCGAATTGAGTTGATTCCTCCCGAACAGTCAGGTTTATCACGCAAGCTAACCGCTTGTGAACGGTCAACTGTAACAAAGGGTTCCTGAACAGCCCGGCAGAAAAAGCAATTTAAAAGTCTATGGGGAAGTAAGTGGAAGAGACCATCTCTATCGGATTTTCATTCAAGATGTTTGTATACACATTGAAGTACATGAAAGTTCCACACCAAGAGAGATATATCTGGCATTAAACCAATGTTATATGGACAATGCCGGGGTCAAAAGTAACATCCTCACTCCCGAATGAGTGAAGGATAGGAGAAATCACCGGGTAGGTGAAGGGAAGAAGAGAGATCTGAACAGCAATTAGGATAAGAACTTCCTCCTCAAGAATTGTAAGTGGAGGAGGCAAGTCTTTAAACTTGATCTCAGGAAATTTATCAGTTTCCTCATTATGAAGTTGTTTTTGTGGGAGAGGGGAAGATGAGTCTTCGTTTAACAAATTTTCAAGAAAAAGAATGTCCCCCTCAGGATCAAGATAGTTATCATCAACCTCATACGGAGGTGAACTATCTAGAGCGAGAAAAGCATCGACTTCATCCCAAAAGGGATCACTTCCCTCAACCGAAGTGAGAGAAGGGGAAGATTCGGCTATGATATGTTGAGAAGATGTGGTGGGATCCCCACTCACAGAATTATGAAAATAATCAACACTCTCTTGAGAGTACTCCTCTGAAGCAATGTCAATGACATCTATTCGGTTAACCGATGCAGAATTATAATTAGAGGAGTACTTTGAAGTTTGATCATGATTAAAGGTAACAGCTTCCTTATCCACACGCAAGGTGATTTCATGCTTAAATACATCAATAAGTGCATGGCCCGTTTTTAGGAATCCTCTTCCAAGAATGAGAGGAACCTTTTGATCAGCATCGAAATCAACAACCACAAAGTCAGCTGGAAAATGGAACTTTCCTATTTTCACAAATACATCTTCGGCAATGCCGCAGGGATGAGTTATGGTTCGATCTGCAAGCTCAAGAGTCATGCAGGTAGGAGTAAGAGCCGGAAGAGAAAGTTTCTTCCATACTGAATGAGGCATCAGGTTGATGCTTGCACCTAGATCTGCTAAGGCATAACATTCAACCATTCCTGGAAAGACACAAGGTAGTAGAAACTTTCCAGGATCTCCAAGCTTCTCCGGAAGTTTTTTCAAGATAACCGCTGAGCAGTTCTCATTTACTGGAGTTTTAGCCATTTCAATCAGTTTTTCCTTGTTGCTTAACAAGTGTTTGATTGTTGATGCAAATTTGGGCATCAGAATGAGAGCATCCGCAAGACTTATGTCAAAATGTAATTCTTTAAAGATTTGAAAGAATTTGTCCATTTGTTGACTAGCCTTCTCACGGAGCTTTTGCTCATTTAAGCGCGATGGGTAAGGAATGTAAGGTTTGGATTTAGGAGCAATGACTTCAGGAGTCTCAAAGACAACTCCTGGTTTGGATTTTTTCAGGACTACCGGAGGATGGACATGTGCTGTACTTTGTGGGCTTGGAATTGGCACTTTATCCGTTGTATCCTCCGTCTTTTTTTCCATTTCAAACAACGGAGGAGGAATAGGGCCAGCTGGCCCCTTATAAGAAGCACCACTCCGAGTGGTGATAGCTTTGACGAAAGTGGTATCTTCATCATCATCACTTTCATCAAGTACACTGACAGGAACAGCATTGAGCATTTCGGAATAATATCTGGCTGACCTTTGCTCACTAAGTTTGGTTGACAAACTTTTAACCGTAAATCGTGAAAGAGTAGGATCGATTCTTGACGGCTGAGGAGCAATTGTGGGTGTAGATTTTTGGATGACAGAAGGTTGGATGATCGAAGGTTGGACGTATTTAGCACTTCCATTGTTAGTGGGAAGTACCGGGTCCTTTATCACCTTGAATCCAACATGAGATTTACCACTACGTGTACTGACAGCTTTGAGTTCACCCTTAGGGTTGACAACAGTGTTACTTGGGAGACCTCCCGAGGTAGAAGGTATATCAGTTAAAGACTTTTTGATCTGGTTTAATTGGGCAACCAATAACTGGTTTGTCTCACGTTGTGTCTTATTTGTTTCCTCTTGGGTTTTCATGAATTGCATAAGCAACTCATCTGAGGACGTCTGATTTCGGTTTGAACCTTGGTTTTGATTAAAATTTGGACCACGGTTTTGGTTAAAATTACCCTGATTCTGACCTCGGTTTTGATTGAAATTTTGGGAATTGTGGAAATTTTGTCCCTGATTTTGAACAAAGTGATTTTGATTATTATGATTTGGCACGGGTGGAAAACCAGGTGGGACCATAGCATTCGGGAGCTGAGTCTCAGCATGCGGACGGTATTGATTTTGATTTACTGCAGCTACGGGAGCTGGGTAAAGAGAAGCATCGGTTGCTTGACAATCAAAATACGCATGTGGGCCACCACAAGTTTCACACACTTTGTTTATTGCTTTGATTTGTTCCGGTTTATGAATTTCACTTTTTAATTCTTTCATTTCTTTCATCATACAACGCATTGAATCCGTTAAAAAGGCTAACTCTGAGGAGTTACCGGATGAAGAAGAAGCAGGAGTGACAGGAACATTCACTTTGTTTCGAGAAATAGGAACTTTTGATTTATTTTCACAAATTTCAACCACCTCTCTAGGTTTACGATTCAAGATATTGCCACCAGAGGCTGCATTAAGTGCATCTTGATCGTTTTGGGTCAATCCATTATAAAACGTGTTTATCTGTTGTAGCACATTGAAATCGTGATGTGGGCATTTTCTTAGGAGATCTTTAAATCTGTCCCATGCCTCTCCGAAATTTTCATCAAAACCTTGACGAAATCCAGCAATTTCATTTTTTAAATTCGTCGTCTTTGATGGAGGGAAGAAATAATTGACAAATTTCTTTACGAGATCTTCCCAGGTTTCAATGGATCGAGGGGGTTCTTTATCCAGCCAAATTCGGGCTGCCCCCTCAAGTGAGAATGGAAATAGCATCAATTTGATCACTGTTTGCGGCACATTTTTGTAATTGATTGTAGAAGTCAGTTTGTTGAACCAACGAATGTGTGCATAAGGATCCTCTCGTTCAAACCCGTGGAATTGGTTTGTGGACACGAGCTGAATCAGATGTGTTTTCAGCTCAAAATGATCAGAATCGATGGCTGGTAAAACGATGGCATCTCCATAACCCTCGGTGGGTACCTGGAGCATTTCAGCCATGGTGCGTTCGTCTGCCATATTTTCAGTGAGAACAGTACGAATCTCGGGTTCGACTATTTGGGCAGCACGTCTACGATTACGTCTTCTCGGAATTTCTACGAGTTCACGTAAAGGGCTTGATGACGTGGAAGAACGAGTGCGCATGCACTAAGTAAAATATTCCAATTAAAACAAGACAGAAGCAAAACACAAGTTAACTTAAACCAACAATCAACAAGCGTACGGTAGCTCTCTAAATGATAAACGCACAGAGTGGCGGAGAAGCAAAGGTGGGCAATTACGCTCCTTAAAAACCCGCTTCTTTCAGTCCGACAATTTAATGTCAGACTATCCTAGAACCTCCGTTAGAGTTTGTTTATCAATCAAAGGTGAGCCGATATTCGCAAGTGATACAGAGGTAAAGTTTTAAATCTTTGGTTTGGGAACTTATTATGGTCGTACCCCCAGTTAGGTAGTACTCTGTCTTGGTTCTCGATGGTAATTTTTTATTGTTTATTTATTATTAACAAAGAAAACGGAATTTATTTTTGGTGTTTTTATTTTTTATATGATAATATTAATAATAATATATATAGAAAAGAAAAGAAAAATATTTTTGTATTTTATATTGTTTTTGGGAAATAGGAACTTCTGATAGAAGGATCTCGAATCACTAATCGCTAAAACTTACACAACAGTCGCAGCACATCTCCCCGGCAGCGGTGCCAAAATTTGATCCGTGCTGAACAACACCTATAAATAAGTGCAGTCTCAGAACCGGATGCTCGTGTGTAGTGTGAACCAGGCAAGTGATCACCTGGGTCGTTTCCCAACGAGGTGTGAATGGAAAACTGTGAAAAGCTTTGGATTAAAGTGATTGATGATTCAAATATTTTTGATTTTGCTTTTTTTTTAACAATGAACAATTTAAATATACAAAACAAATGTAACGCGATTAAAATTAAACTAAAACGCGCAACAGGAAATCTAAAACGGGACAAAAACTAAAATTTATAAAATTTAAAACCTAAAAATGTAAAATTACTTAAAACTTATTTAAAAAATTATATTATATTTTTAACACTTTTTATTTATTTATTATTAATTATTTATTTATTTAATTACTTATTAAACTATTTTAAATTATAAAAAATACTAAATGGACAAAGAAAAATCTAAAACTTTTTCTAAAAATATTACTAAGTAAATAAAAGCTAAGAAAATTATAAAAATGAAAATTATTTAATTAAAATTTTAAAAAGATAAATTCTATTAAATAGAAGCTATCACTTTATTTCTATTTTTGATTTTCTTAAGGTCTAAAAATATTTTTACATTTTTCCTAGATTAAAAATGACAAAAGAAAATTATGAAAATTGGAATTATATTTTTCTGATTAATATTCTATTTATTATGATTTAATTACTATTATAAACTAATTAAAAAGATTAAAAATATCAAAACTATTCAGAAAATTATGAAAATTTACAGATAATTCTAAAATAATATTAGAAAGATAAGAAAAATAAAAGAAGAAGTTCAATAAGCCCAATAATAAGATTTGGGCTAATAAGCAGTTAACAATAAGCCCAAAAATAAGCAAATAAGCACAAAAATGCACCAACTGCTCAGAACAGGCTTAGTATACTTATTTAAGCTTAAAACAACTTAATCACAAGAGCTTAATCCACAGATTAATCAAATGGCCACTTAATCAGTTGCAAAATCCACTCAGAAACTCAGGAAAATGCCAAGTTGCAGGGTGAATTTAAGCAGACCAAATAAGCACTGAGATGCAAGTTATTGGGGGCAAAAGATTGCTTATACTAATGGGTATCTAGAAAACCAAAAAGCAGGCCATGAACATCTCTAAATAAGCCACAAATTGGTAAAGATCAGCAGTCCAAAAACTCTGAGTCTGCTGTTTGGACTGTTTTGTCTGTGCAGATGTTGCACACTTTGTGCAATGATCTAAGCTTCTAGGAATTGACTAAGTGAACTAAATGAAGCACAAAAGTACCAAAGAACTGGACTAAACAAGCTAGCTGCTAATTTTGGCTTGTTTGAGCTTCTGAGGAACTGAAAATCACAAGGACCATGTAAAACTTCAATATCTAGCTATAGGACTTGGCAAATGTTGAAAATAGCTTCTAAGGTATGAGAAAAGCCTGTGCAAACTTGAGCTTATGGTCAAGCTACAGTGAACTAGTGTTTGCTTTGTTTGTTTGCTTGAACCAAACAGTCCTTTTAGAGGACTGTTTTGGTTTTTGTGAACTGAGGTGGTGTAATAAGCTAAGAGATTGAAAACTAATGGTGTAGGAAAGTTACTTAAGCTATAAAATTAGACTTATGACTGAAAAGAAAGCAGTTACAATAAGCTAGCTTATTATGTCTATTTTTGGCTTTTTCTAAGATTTTAAGTGAAATTTAAGAACAAGGCTATTTTAACTGATTAATTCTATTGAAATATGTTAAGACACTATTAATAAGCTAGAAAATACAATGACAAGCTAATAATAAGCTACTAACAGTAATATTGAACAATCAAGAAAAAGCTTAGAAAAAGCTTACAATTGAACTGAATTGTGAGACAAAAAACTAGGACCAAGAACCCTTCTAGCTTGTTCACACAAGCTAGAAAACACCCCTAAGCCTTCCTTTATAGCTTTTAATTCCCCAGATAGCTTATTGGACCCTCCCATTGACTTTCATTGACTTTTCTTCTTTATTTGAAATTAGAACTGAGTAACACTATATAAACTTATCAAAAGCTATGGAAAGCTTATGTAAGCTTATAGAAAGGTTAGGGAGTGTTTGTGTTTAAGTCTTAATAGGATTCGAGCTTATTTCTACTTAACAGTGAACTTGTAACTTACATTACTATGGAAATTAAGTTAAATACTGATGAAACAAGAACAATGAAACTTGAAAACAACTTATATTGATTACTGGAACTGAGAATTACAATTTATAGCTACTGGATATTGAAAACGACTATGCTACTAGTTAACTACTTTCTTCATTTGAGCTACAATGCTTCTATTTATACAAAATTAAAATGGGAAACCCTAAGTCATCATCTCTGATCAAATCCCATCCATTGAATTGCTCCAATTTAATCTCCTTCGTCCATATTAGCTTTTGGCGGGAAAAATGGAAAAGTGGTAAACCCACTATCTCTGACTGTTGGGGAGAAGGAAGATGCATTAAATGCATTTGGAGTGTTAGGTAGTGTGTTTGGAGGGGGAATGATGTGGTGAAGCCAGCTGGGGTGTGAGGTGGGATGGTGACTGGTTATGGCGGTTCGAAGGTAGGGGATAAGTTTGACTGAAGGTCAAACTTTTTATTTAAATAAAAGTTGGGTCGGGTTTATTTATAAGGGGTTGGGCTGGGCTTGGTTGTGTTGGTGATGGGCTGGTAGTTGGGTTTAGTTATTTAGGATTGGGTTTTATGGGTTTTAAGGGATTAGTTTGATCCGGATTTGGTTTAAATAAGCAAGGACCATTTTTGTAATTGCTGAAAAGTTGAGGGGCTGAGTTGTCATCATTCCAAAGTTTATTCCAAGGACTAAACCTGCCATAAAACAATTACACAAGGACCAAAGTATTTTTTTTTTGCATTTTATAAACTTTAGGGACCTAATATGTAAATTTGGATTTTAGAGGGACTTGTTTTGTAAATTCCCAAAAGCTATCAATAAAGTTCCAAATTGTAAGTTCATGCATAGTACAAGGGTTTAATTTGATAAATTTCCATTTTATAAAACCTAGGGACTAATTTTGCCAATTTTGTAACTTGAGGGGTAAAAATTGCCATTTTGTGTAAACTTTTATCCAGGGACTATTTGTGAACATTTTTGGTTTCCCAAGGACTTAAGTTGACTTTTCATTTATTTAAAACCTTCAGGGACTAGTTTTGACAACTTTTGAAAGTTGAGGGACTGAAACTGCCAATTATGCAAACTTTGTTCGTTTTTCAACAGTTTTTAAACATTTTGCATCTGAAACATATAAAACACAATTTTGTGATAATTTCAGTATTATGATGCATTTTTGAGTGTTTTTGGATGTTTTGGCAGCTCAGATTAGGTAAAAATGATGAGTATTTAGACACTCATCAGCATTCCTAAAATGGACTTTGTACTGGTTTTAAGTCTAGAGGAAGCGCCACAATTTCGTTTCTTTCTCTTAGTCAGCAGAGTTTTAGCAACACATTTTGTATGATCACCAGATAGTATGCTATTACGACAAAAAACACAAGTAGCATCAACCAAAACATCTTCATTAACATTTAAAAATTCAGCATTTGTTACATCAATCTTAGAACTAGACTCAGATAAGTTCAATTCTATTCCTGATGTTACATTTGTCTTATTCAAACTACTAACTGGAATTTCTTCAGACTGAGATAACTTCATCCTAGGTTTCTTGACTCTATTCTTCCTCTATTTCTTGTGAGTCTTGGAATGGCTGACCTTAGGTGTGGTTTCTAGTCCTGTGGAAGTACAAGTAGCTGAATTAGTGGTCACATCAGATGCTTGGGTGTGAGCTTTGTCTATGACATACATCCCTGGGGCAATTTTATGAACATTTGTGTTTCCTGTGTCTAAAACTCTGATTTTCTTCTTCAAATCAATAATGATGTGTTGAAACTCTTGATTTTGGGAGTCTAATTTCCTGTTTAGGTAGACTGTGTCATTTCTATTTTGAAGAATGTCATTCAAGTCTTTTTCATTTTGAAACAGTTTAACCTTTAAGAAAGCCTTTGTTTCTTTGTTCTGTTCATGGCTGTTTTGAAATGATAAAGATTCCATGAGATTTTGAAATTTGATCTCAAATTCAAGACTTCGTTTTTGACACCAGTCCAACCTTTTTTGAAGAGTAAAAACTTTGTTTTCCACATCACTATTGATCTGTCGAAGATTCTCATTTTCATGTACCAGATTATCAATCTCCATACGCAACATCTTAATATCCACAGCATGATCATTCACAATTAAAGCATTACCATATTCATAGAGCGAATTCATAATCACAGAGACTACGTCATAACACAAGACTTTTTCCAAGAGTCGATCATTTTCTTTTGCTAAAAATTTCTTTTGAAGTTTTTGACGTTGAACCTTGTCATCTTTAGCTTTGAAAATGGATTTCATAGATGCTATCTCCGTATATAACTCCTCTTCCCATCTTGTTGCACCCTTTTTCAGATTTCTGACATGAGGAAGAATTTTCTTTTGAAGAATCTCCTTCTTTTCTTTCTGAACAGGAGAAAGAAAAGACGAGATAGGAATTTGAGAACTAAACTCAATTTCATTCTCCAAACGAGAAATGTCATCCATAAATGTCTGAAAATATCGAAGAACCCGACATTCTTTAGGCATTTGTGGATCAACAAGATCCTCTGTCAAACAATCTTTGAATTGTACAGCAGTCGTGGGGACAGAAGTTATGGACGAGGGAGCACTTATGTTTGTGTATGTTAACGTTTGTTCTGGATGATCCTTAGGAGGGACAAATGATTTGCTCAAATGAGGTCGTGCATTATAATCATAATGTATCTTTGAAAATTTAGTTTGTGAATCTGATCGACCCTCAATCTTGTTAGCAAGAAAATCAGTTTCTTCATCAACAGAGTACATAACAACACGTTGAAAGGTATCATCTAACAGAAATGTTGCATTGTATAACTTGGGATTATCTTTGAGTGCTTTGTGTAAATTACGGGGTGTGTCACTACCAAGTGCAAAACTTACTCCTTTAGGACTCGGTTTTACAACATTCTTTTGAATTTGCGTTACAGAATTACCCGTTTTATACACAACATTTTGAAAGTCTTTGAGTTTGGTTTCCAAATCCAGAATTTGATCAAGATAGGAGTCAACACATTTCCTATTGGCTTTCTTTTCTTCAAGAAGATCCTTCTGAGATGCAGAAAGCTCAGATTGAGTTTTCAACAACACAGAATTTAAAGCATCAATTTGAATTTTAAACTCAAATTGATCCTTTTCTTTCTGAGAGAAAAGCTCAGCTTTGGCAATGGTTAGCTCACGAACTTGACTCTCTAAATTTTGAACCTTTACGTATTCTTGTTGAAAAGCTATTTCAAAACCTCTTTCACGTTTATCTTGTTTTAGATATCCTGAAAGTTGTTGTTGGTAGCACTCATTATCCTTTGTTAACAATGCAATTTTATCTTTAAGCTCCTGGTTGATGTCATTGCATTTTTCTATTTGTGACTTGGTGGTCAATAACAAGCCTGTAATTCCGAATCTTGATCAGTCAAATGATCTGTTTGATCAAGATGATCACAATTGTCATCATCAATGGGATCATCAAATGAAACAACGGTATTGTCATCATCAAATGATACAACCGTGTTGATTTGATCATCGAATGTTGATGAGAATGAATCATGTTGATCAAACGTTTCATTTGTAGATGAAGATGCAGCTGGTAAAGCAATTTCATGGATAAGACATGTAGAATCAGGTACCTGAGAAAGACCATCGGTATCATATACCGGGCCTGACTCGGAGATGTTCATTTCTTGCATATTAGCCATAAGCATGACTGCAGCATTTGCCTCTAAATCTTCCATTTCATCATCTGATTCCACATTAGCCATAAAACTTTGATCATTCTGAGTCAACCTTCCAGCAGCTTTTTCATCTTTAAGTGCCATCAAAAGAGCCTCTTTGTGATAAGCACTGCCCATTGTTCTTGGCTTCGGACAAGCATTTGCCATGTGACCGTTCCCCCCACAATTATAGCATGTGATAGACGTATTAGCAATGCCTTTCTGACTATTCCCAACATTCGAATTTTCTCTCTGAACATTCCCCATACTATTTCTGTTTGCCCCTGCAGTATTGAATCTATTTCCTCCTGACTGAACCCTTTGTGTACCATATCCACGATTTCCCGAACCATATCTGCCTGAAGACCTGTTTTGAATTTCAACTCTGCCATCATGAACGACTGCCTGATTCCTGGTATTTGAAGATGAACGAAGACGGTTGTTGGATTTGGTGAATCTGCCAAATGCGTTAGCAATCAATCCAAATGCTTCATTAAGTGAATTGAAAGCATCCTCTTCTTCATCAAAATCTGCATTTGAGTACAGCATTGAATCGGTGTTGTTGTATGGAACCAGTTGGTTATCAGAGTATTGTTGAGGTGCTTCATAAGGAATGATTTGATTATGAGGTTGGGGTGGAGGACTTGGTTGAAACGAAGAGTGGCCAAATTCCTGGTGTGGTAAAGAGAAGTTAGATTGAGCAACGAGAGCAAGTGAGTTTGATGTTGGTGCGGGTGTGAAACCTCCTCGTGCTGCAATCTCTTTATCCACTTCTGATTGATGTTGTCTGAGGTAATCATACATGAGTCCATATTTGACATCACCAATTTTCTTTGTCTGTCGAACAAAAGTTGCATACTTCTGCCATTCAGGACCAAGACATCCAAGGAATTTTGAGTTGACAGCAATTTTCGGTAACTTTATATCATGACGATCAAGGTCATTGATGATGTTGGTGAAACGGTGGTAGTAAGATTCAATGGTTTCCCCTGGTTCCATTATGAAGTGAGTGTACTCCATATACAATTTAGACTCAAGATCTTCCTGGTTTAACTCTGCTCCTTCCATGAGAAGATGAACATGTTCCCACATATCTTTGGCTGTCTTTTGAGCATCAATACTTCGATAGATAGGATTGGGAATCCCTTGAAGTATGAAAGACATAGCCAATTGGTTTGTCTTCTTGTTGTAATGTTTGCTCAGTTGTATAGTTTGCAACCGGAATGGGTGTGGATGTTTCTTCTCTCTCTGAAGTTGCTGGAACCACAGTAGCTGGAATAGGATAGGGTCCTTCTTCAATTACCTTCTTGAGATATTGACCATGGGGTTTTTTCAGTTCAACGAATCTGAGGAATCTACTAGCCCATTGCACGTAGTTACCTGGAGTTAACATTGGTGGAGTTTCTTGACTTCCAGCTTCATGACGTGATTGCTGACTACTAATTGCTTCACACATCTTGTTAAACCAATGAGGTTCTCTGGAGTAGGAAGAATAGTTCTGCAGTTGTTGATTCTGTTGCATGATTTGTTGTGGGGACACTTGTGGTGGAGAGAGAAATTGATGTTGTTGTACGAATGCTTGTTGTTGTTGATACTGAGGATGAAATTGCTGTTGTTGTTGTGGATGTTGCTGTAGCTGGTAGTAGTAATTAAAATGAGGTGGTTGAGACATATCTGGATCTTTTAAGATAATTAAGATATGTGTTGTTGATGATAGTTAAGTTGGTTTAGAAATCCAAAGGTTTTGTCCAAATGCGATAAAGTACTGTGCACCAAATGCGATAGGTCAGTTCACCAAGTGCGATAACCAAGTGCGATAAGGACAGTTCACCAAGTGCGATAAGATCAGTTCACCAAATGCGATAAGGACAATACACCAAGTGCGATAACCTTCAATAGCGATAACGAAAGTTGAAACTGCGATAAAACTATCAAGTGCGATAAACAATGACAAGTGAAATATGTTATCTTAAAGTGCGATAAGTTATTGCTAAATGCGATAAGATATCAAACAGCGATAAGATAAGATATCCAACTGCGATGATTTATGGCAAATGCGATAGATTTATCACAAATCCAAGTTCGATAATTTCTCAACTCTTGTACAAGAGAAGAGAAGCAACTAAGTCGAAGTATTACTACTTTCTAATACAAGAAAGTCCAATACTGAGTCCCAAATGCGATAATTGAAGATCTCCCAAATGCGATGAAACCCTAATCTTTCTTGATTCGAACTGCGATAAAACCCTTAGTTTTCTTGCAACTGCGATGAAACCCCTTTTTGTCTGGATTGCCAAATGCGATGAAACCCCTTTTTGTCGAAGTTCACTCAGAAACCAAAACTATCACTTTTCATCAACTTTTCAATACGCTAATTATACGGATTACACTAAAAACGTCTAATGAACCAATAAACTCGATTGTTTTTGACGTTAAACGATTTGTAATCAACGGATTTAATGAAGATTAAGCTTTGTAACGTAGAAAATATGAAAAATCAATGAAGATTAATGAAAGTTTACGATTTCCAAACAAGTTTTTCAATCCAAACGAGAATGTTACGTTAAATTTGAACAAAAAAACTTTGTAAAATCTATAAACCCAACGTAAATAATGAAACTAATTACTCAAACACACTATCCTAATTATCCCTTGGCGTATGATACCACTTGTAGGTCACGACTAAATCTCAAACACACACTCAATAATACTATTAAGCACACGATCTACTACTATATTGAGCTACGTATGAAGATAGAAATAAGCTAATGAGATAAATAAGATAAGAGAATAAGAAGAAGAAGAATAAGAATAAGAAGTGATCGGCTTTTCAATATATCGAATGTTACAAGAGCAGAGCTTACGCATATGACATGAAAAACCAACACAAATAATGTATCCCTTGCCTTGTATTTATAGGCAATGGGAGGGGAATCATTCTAGGAATATTCCCATGCATGTTACTAACATGAACTTTCTAATGTGACCGGTCCATGGATTACTAATGGACCGGTCCATAATTACAAACAATATAATCCTATTAAACTTGCAACATTATAAATGAACAAGACTTGTAAATATTTAAGACATGTTCCTAACACTCTTGTTCACCCATATCAGTATCATCAGTACCTTTTTCACTAGTACCTTCTTCATTCCTCCCTTGAGTTTGAGAACCTGATTTCCTAGATTTCCTCAATTTTCTCATTTTCCTCCCCTGTTTGGGAGAATCACCACCATCATCATCGGAACTACCTGAACCATTATCTGAAGAATCTTCATCTATTACCACCTTATATCTTTTCCTCTTAAGTTGAGCTTCCAATTTCTTTACCCTAAGAGTCAACTTGGTATACAACTTGGCAAAGTTGTTCTTGTGGTTGTTCAGATCTTCCTCCAGAGATTCCACTTTGGCTAAAACTTGGTACATAGAACAGTCAAATCATCAAGTTTAGAACTGCCCTCATCACTTCTAGCTATGTTACCTGCTAGGAGAGGTGAATCAAGGGGCAAAGATCCAGTTTCTACCCTAGTTAGACTAGGATGTACTCCTAAACCACCCATTTGTTCAATTTGGCTTGGGATTTCACTACCTGTGTCAAGTCTTTGAGGACTTGGCACATTAAGTGTTGCCATGGTAGGGGTCTTATCTATGTTTACACTGTCATGCTTAGCAGTAGTGTAAGCCACATCCATACTATCTTGGGAGATAGGCTCATCTGCTTCAAAAGTTGGAGTAGGAGGACTAGACTGAGCAATCATAGTCTCCTTTCTGGTTCTTCTTTGATAAGTTATGGTGATTGGGGGTGTATGAGTTCTTTCAGGAATGACAATGGATGTGTGTTGGGGATCATTTGGGTTTACAGACCCGTCATCTTCATCATGTTGTAGCATCTCAAGAAATAGAGGTATTTCTACCCCATTGAAAAGTCTACTAGCCATAGCCATATTTTAAAAAACTTTTTGTTGCAGGCTAGGAGTAGTAAAAGTTTATTTATGTTTCTTAAGCAAATTCTTTTTCTTATTCAAAAAGCATTGAACAAATCTTGGATACATAAGAAATTTTGTCTTACTTTTTACATTTGCAACCATACTCTCAAATATGAACTTTGAAAAATTAAAAACCTTGTTTGTTGACAGACATATGAGAGCAATAGCAATATTGCTACTGAATTGCTCCCATGATGTTCTTTTGGGATTTAAACAATGTAAGAGAGTATGGATAAGAAATCTCCATTGTGGAGAGAAACATCCTTTTTGAAAAGTGAGTTTTTGATTGGATGTATCATACCCCATTCTAGCAAGTTCTTCCCAAATTTCAGTGTTTAGCATATTATTGATACCATCTGAATCTTGCAACTTAAGATGTCTCCTAAGTGTAGATTCGGTAACAACAAAAGATATGACATCCACTTTTGAGTGAATTTCTATGTCTTCCTCTTCACTAATTTTGACAATGGCAGTTTGCCAAAACTGTGTGATATGAGAGACAATAAGAGTAGGAGAAACAGTTAAAGCATACCTTATGTGAGAGTGGTTGAAAATATCCACAATCTAATAAAATTTCGGTCCATCCCCTTCCTCTGTTTTCTCAAGAAACGCAACTTGGTTGTGAGTTTTGATGAATTCTAAATTAGCCATAATATTCTTAGTAAAACTTGATTTGACTGTGGTGAATAGTGAAACTTTAGGTTAGAAAGTAGAAGATGAAAGTGAGATGAGATATTATTGAGAGTATTAGAGTTTCTATTGACCGACTTAAAGAATATGTTAACTTTTATTTTAGGATAAGATTATAATAGAATAAAAGTTAAAATATCTAGAAGAGGATCCCTCAAAAACCGTAATTCACTCAGTAAAAATCGCAACAAACTTCCAACGGCTAGTTTCTAATCAAAAATTAATTACTGATACAACAGTTACAACGGCTAGTTGAGCAGTACAAACTTTGCACTAGCAGTACAAACCATTATCAAAAATTTTCAAAGAACAGTATGAACTTATAAATCTCAAACATTATAACTCACATATAGTTTTTAGCAAACTATCAGCTATCAACGGATTTGATATGTCTTTACCAATAGCCGTTTGCTTTGGACTAGCCAACTCTTCACAGTTAGATATGGTGAGTTGATAACCATACAATTTTTGGTAAATTGTCAACCATAAACGGATTTGATTAGTCTTTACCAGAAACCGTTTGCTCTGGACTAGTTGGTTCTTATGTGGGTTAGACATGGTGAACCAATAACCATTTGTTGTGTGCACAGATCACACACTGAGCTCCAAATCACCATTCAGTCCAAAACAGAAAGCATTTTTAATTCCTTGGTGCGTTTCATCCATTCCTGCAATTGTTAGTCAAAAAACAAGGAAACAAAGTGCAAGGCACTTGTTTCATAATACATAAGCATATGACTAACATTGCACATAAAAAGGAAAATTAATTTCCTTGTGGTGCCCAAGCCATTACAGACTTAGGTTTTCCTCTTGCATCAATATAATTAAACCTTTTTAGTACTATTGGAGTACCATTTGATTGAAGTGGTCTCCAAACCCATGATGCAGATGCATTAATACCATTACCCATATTTCCCTTAGCAGTGTTTTTAAAACTTCCAGTATTAACTGCTTGCCTAGCAGTATGAACTTCTGGGTTTGCAATTGCAGCTTTAGGCTTCCAAACTTGTTTGTTAATCACTGTTGTGTTTTGAAATGGCCTTTTAATAGTTGTTGGTGCTGATTTAAAATTTGTTTTTGCACCTAGAACTGTTTGTCTTGGGTAAACATGTTTAAATGGTCTGGCAGTATGAATTTCTGGTCTAGCAGTATGAACTGCTCTTGGTCCAGACCTTAAAAGAATTGATCTAGGCATCATTCTAGCATTGGAAGGGTGAGTTGTAAGTCTTTCTGAGTTCACCCTAGGACTTGAATACCTAGTTACCCTATTGCAATAAGCAGCAAGATGGTCAAAGCTACCACATGTGAAACAAGCTTTCCTATAACAGACAAAGTCATCACCTAGTTGGTGAGACTTCAGGTTATTCCAATTCCTTTGGTTACCTCTGGGCTTGTTTGTGGCTCTATACATTTCAGCATACCTAACTGTAGGTCTAAAAGGTTTTGCATTAGATCTAGGCCTAACAGTCTCAGTTCTGACCACTTTTGGTGCTTTTGGTTCCTCTATCTTAACACTATCAGGCTTAACCACAGCCTGATCACTCTCATCATCAGAAGTCCAATCCTCTATGATTGGAGCATCTGAGTCTCTACCTGATGACCTATCAGAGAACACCTTGTCCTCAGATAGTGATTTATCACTTGCACTTTCATATCTTACTTCTACAGGTTTGTCAACTACTTCTTTCTCCTTAGGTTTAGGTCAATATTCCATTTTAGGTAGTTGAAATTCTTCCAAACCTGTATGTTCAAGGTCAATACCTGGAGGTGTAGGTATTCCTCTGTAAGGAGGTGGAACTGACTTATACCCTAGGCTTGACTTAGCTTTGTTGAGGATTTGACATTCAATTATCTTTTGAACACCTTTTGATGTATACTTTAAAGTATCTACACTTAATTGAATGTTCTCTTTAGCCTGTTTAAGTCTATCAACCTCAGCTTTTAACACACTAATTTCATCATCTCTAAACATTAAATCTCTTTTAAGTACAGCTACAGTCTCAGAGAAAGTAGACTCATTGGTCTTATAATGAACAATTTGCTCTTCTAGAACAGCTAAACCCCTTTTATGATTTGCTAAATTAAAATTGGTCTTGTTTAGCTCTATTCTCTGTTCATCATAATGTTTCCTAAGTGTTTCTAATTCTTTTAATGCATCACAAGATTTAGAACATTTAAAAACTTGTACCTCAGAGTCTGAGAAAGCCATAAGAGCCATTTTTGTTGATGTTGCTTCCTCCTCTGCAATCTAGCTCCAGTCAAACCCTAGGCCATCAATAGCTATCATTGCCTTTGAGCTTGAGTCTGTAATCTCCACAACCCTTGATCCTGTAGACTTTCCTTCATAACCCTTATTCCTTGAGTCCTGCTGTCTGGTCTTCCTACACTCCCTTGAAAAATGACCCAATTTGTGACATTTATAACACTCAATCTTAGACTTGTCATAACCAGCAACATCATTGCTATTTATGACTATCTTCTTGCCTGTTCTCTTCAAAAATATATTTGCCCTCATGCTAAGAAGAGAGAGTTGCCATTTGATGTCCATCTCTTCAATATCATCTTCATTTATCTCCTGAAGATCTTCATGAGTTAACATAGTACCATTGTGCTGAGTAGTCAGGAAAGCACAATAAGTATTCTCATCCAGGAGTCCAGTAGTACTGCTTGAAGTATTAGCAGTACCAATGTTAGAACTAGCAGTACCAACTGCTCCAGCGACTTGCACTTCTTCATCTGGACTTGAAGTACTTGAGGATGACACAAATGCTAAATTTCCAGGGCTTGAGCTTGTTCCAGCAGACCTCTTTACATCATGCTCCACTATTTTGAAATTGCTATAAAGGTCCATTAAGCTCATGGAATCTATATCAGGCTTGTTCTTCCATACAACCACATGCATAGCCCATTCTGATGGCAAACTCCTTAGGAATTTGGAGTTGAGATCTTCCTGAGGTATCTCAATTCCAAGAATAGCAAGCTGACTCACTAGTTTCTGTAGCCTGTTGAACATATGGTCTAGTGATTCATTGCTTGTAGCTGAGAAGTTCTCAAATTGTTGCTTGAGAAGGGTCTTCTGTGTTTTCTTGGTGGCATCATTCCCATCTGGCAACAATTCCTTCAAAAAGTGTCTTTGCACACTTGAATTTGCTGAAGTTCAACAATTGATCATTAGGTATGGTCAATAGCAGCAAGCTTCTTGCTTTGAGATCATTCTTGTGTTGTGCCTTCTCTTCAGCAGTCAATGGCTTTGTCTGTACTCTAGTCTTAGTCTTGCCATCAACTATGGATGTAGAGGTTGTAGGTTTAAAAGAGTTCCCTTCTTCTATGATCTCCCATAGTGCATAGTCATGCACTTGGAAGAATTGTTCAATTCTCAATCTCCACATATCGAACTCATTGGGCTTGAGGATAGGCAATTTTGCAGCAAGATTGGTTGTTGATGTCTCCATGTCCATCTTCTTTTGAAAAACTGTGATTCTTAGATCTTCTAAATCAAAGTATCAAAAGCCTTGGCTCTGATACCACTTGTCAGGATCGATTGTATGTGTTACACTTAGCGTGTTAATCCTATATGATGTGTATGTGATACTTTGAGTTGATACAACTAAGTATGCCGAATCTACTTAGTTATACTTAAAAGAATTTGTATGTATGTAAGTGTATAAACAACGAAGAAAAAGTTTAACAAAACGATTCAATATTATTATGATGAATAATACGAGTACTCTTGCTAGTACTAAGGTTTACAACCTTGAATCTTAACAAAAGAGATGATTAGTTATTTTTTTTATGACCTAACCTAGGATATCCTTTTATACACTAAGGATTCATTTACAAGTAAACTAATATACGTATAACTCTAATACTATAAGATATACACAATATCTCTTCCATAATTATCTATATACGTTTGTCTTTATCTTATAAGCAGTACTAACTTCTTGTGCTGGCAGTACTAACTGACTTAGTACTGTTAGTGTATTCTTCAATGTAATCATCAGCAATACTAACTTATAACTGACAGTACTAACTGTTAAGCTTAATTCCCAACAAGTACTAACACTAGGGTTAGCAGTAATAACTCCCACAACAACTTTCACTTTATCAGGACTTGAATTACTAGGAGATGACACAAAGGCCATGTTCCCAGTGCTTGAACTAGTACCTCCAGCTTTCTTCACATCCTGCTCAACAATCTTGAAGTTGCTATATAAATCATTGAGACTCATAGTATCAATGTCTGGCTTATTCTTCCAGACCACAACATGCATAGCCCATTCTGCAGGTAAACTCCTCAAGAACTTGGAGTTCAGATCTTCCTGAGGTATGTCAACTCCAAGCACAGCAAGTTGACTAACAATCTTTTGCAGCCTATTAAATATGTGATCATAGGACTCATTACTGGTTGCACTAAAGTTTTCAAAGTTCTGCTTCAGTAGAGTCTTTTGGCTGTTCTTGGTGGCTTCATTCCCTCCATACCTAGCAATGATTGCCTCAAACAAGGACTTTGCATCCTTGTACTTGCTGAAGTTTAATAGTTAATCATTGGGAATTGTCATCATCAGCAAACTCCTAGCCTTGACATCGTTTTTCTTTTGCAACTTCTCTTCTTCTCTTCTGCAGTTACTGGAGAGGTCTGCACAACAGTTACTTTGTAACACCCCGAAAATCGGGTCCAGCGGAAGCATACATGTCACTGGGGTGCTACTCTATTGGTATCACAACACAAGTACAAAGAACGGTTTTTACCTCAATCATTTAGAATAAAATTCATTTACAAAAAGTGTAAAATTTAAATTTTTAAAAAGTAGTGCGGAAATAATGCCCATAAATAAATAAAGCGGTCCCAAATAGTTATCAAAGTCGTCTATGACCATGCCCCTTGCCAAGCGCCTCCAGAAATAAGCTATCATCTTAAACCTGAAAATACATGCTAAAAGGGTCAGCTTACGCTGGTGAGTTCACAGGTTTTAGTTTAAAACAATTTAGTTGAACCAAAAGGTTTTCGAGTTCAAAACATCGTTCGCAAACAAGTCAAGTCCAACGTAGGCTAACAGTGCCGAAGATCACAGTTCCAGTACCAAATCCGCAAGTAATAACATAGTCAACACATCTCGAACCATAATCAATCATACAAGTACTATACTCAAATAGTGTCATGCAAGTTTAACTGTTACGCTGGCTAAGTCACAAAAGTCAAAACACACAACAGCTTCCTATAGGTGCACACTATATTAGTCTATAGGCACAGGAGCCCACTGGTAATAATTAGGCACAAAAGCCCTTGCGTATAATAATCCTGAACTATTGCAGTTCATAACAATAACTCCGCACAATAGCAGACATGGAATAATAACCTTAGCCAGCTCGCGTAACAGTTTCATAAACCACAATCATAGTTTCAGGCCACATCAATAAACAGGTAAACACGTAACGCATTCAAATAACCAGGTCAGATATATCAGCCAAACAATACGCAAATAAATCGCATTTCAAGTAAAAATAAGTATTGAGTTTAAGAAGAAATGATCATGTATTCTCCCCCAAAAATAGTTAGAAAACCGGTAAAAGTAGGGGCAATGAACTTACCTTAGCCACAACAATGCAAGGATCACAACTGACACGACTGGCATCGAGAAGCAAAACACAACAGTCTCAAGACATACAGCACGAGTGTTCCAAGATGTACAGGCGCAACGGTACACAACGGTCTAGGATTGGCACAACCTAATACGTATACGGTTATCGAAAAATACGTCTCGCAAAATAACAAAGTCTATAAAAGACGACATATTGTAGTTTTCGTGGATTACTCGATTTAAAAAATTATCAAAAGCTTAGTATCAATGTTTTGTGTGGTGGTAAGAAACATAAACTCGACATAAAACTCACGCCAAAGAGAAATAGACATCGACAAAGTCGAGAGAATACAGAAGACAAACCTAGTAGTTAATGACAAATAATCACTTCAAATAAAATTAATCAGTTTGTACGTTTCAGTATTTATCCCGTTATCCCAAATAATTTGTATAAAACATAAACGTTTTATAAATAAAAGGTAAGTTTAACTAATAAAATCAGTTTTTCCAAGTCGTCGTGACTTTAATTAACCAAATCTAAATTTACAATATTTTATAAATTTTATGTTTCGTTATCATTCGCGTAATTATTATTTTTGGTTTTATTGAAGATTTTGTGTCCGTTTCGTGTCTAATATATTAAATTCATTTTGAATCTAATATATTATACTGTCTCGAGTCCCAAAATGTCCAATAAGTCCAATGCCTAACATCGTAAATCTAATAACGATCCATAATTTGTCCAAACGTCCAAGTATAATGATCAAAATCCGTGTTCAAATCCAAATCACAATTTCTACTATAATCCGAAACGTACTAATAGTATCAATGTCAAAGCCAATAAAGAACTCGTTTAGTCAATTATATTTTGACACCACATTTTATAACCGATCACGCTTTAAATATTCTATCAAATGTACCATTTTAAATCATTGTGGGCTTGAGACTTAAATCAAACTAAACACATTATCAATAATTTTATGGGCTTCGGCCCAAGCTAACGCAAACCAACCGCGCCCATATGGGCTGTTAAACCCAAGTCGAATCCAACCAAACACGGACGAAAATATACAACATAATTTTTTTTAACATACACAACATAACTGTTAAATTAAACACAACCACAAACTCAAACGCACCCTAGCAGGAACAAACACTCCCTTGTGTTTTATTCTTGCAGCCGAAACAGCTGACACCCTTATGGTGTTAGTCGAGCCATGAACAAACCAGACAACAACCAAATCAGCCGCACTCTAGGTTTATTGCTAGACCAAGGTAGATATAAGACCAAGATTAGCTCAAAGGAGCTTATTAAAACTAACTGCCATATAACCAAGTAATCCAACACACTATCCTACCAGGTTTTTATATAACCAGAAAATAACAAAAATGGAATTTACAAGTCTCACCGAGACCACATATCTTACTAACCTAACCAACATCACGACGAGACCAGAATTACCAAGAACATAACAACTCCCTTATGCCGAGACCATGGGAGGTCTCGGCTTTGAATCTGCTATCAGTAACCACCAAACGGACTAAATTGACTTGATTCAACCCATAATCAACACCAATCATCTCAACTCACTGAGTCAACTCGGTGAGTTGACTCGTTCACAATAACAGTCGTATCAACAGTTTTTAACCACACGAAAAGATTTTGAAAAGACAATTATAACCGGTTTTTAATCATGAATAACTAGTAACTCGTTTCATATATAGTTTTAAATCCACGAAAACAAAAACAACACCAATCGGTTTAAAACAAGAAAAATAGACAACGGGTTCCACGATTTACCAAGTCGAGGAAAAGAGGGAGAGAGGAAGGAAGGTGGTGATGGCGCAGCTGTGGAGATGGCCATGTTGGCTGGTGACAGCAACAAACCAAATAAAATCCAAAAAATCTCCAAAACATTCGATCTAAACAAAAATGCCTTCGTAAAACGCGGTTCTTCAAATGGAGTGGTGGTGGCGGCTATCGAAAGCTGGCCGGAAAAGGGGTGGCGGCATCAGTGGTGTTTATAAGAGAGAGAGTATTGAGATGATGGAGTGTAGGTGGTGGATGTGGTGTTGATGGTGGTTGCGTTAGTGGTGGCCAGAGAAGAGGTGGCCGGAAAAGGGGAGGGGTGGCCGGAGGGGGTGGCTGCCTGGAAGAGAAGATGAGACACATAACCCTAAAATGTGTATAATGATTTTTATATAGGCAAGGGTTAGATTAGAAAAACCCTATGGACCAATTATGTCACAATCAAAGTCTAGGGGCATTGGGGTAATATTATTGCAGGGACCATAGTTTTAATTTAGGCTATCTTTCTTGAAATGAGGCCCGGGGCTCGTTTAGACTAGTAAATTATCGATTCAAGACACGGGAATTTCACCATTGCATTCCGAATAATTTTTCCAATAAAAACGACTATTCATACGTCACGTTTCTCATAAATAATAAAATAATCAAATCAAATCGTCAGTTGTGCCAGTAAGCGTTATGTACGAATTCCACGTTTCGTGAGAAAATCTCACGTTTTAGAGTCAAATAAGTTCAGAAAGATTCGTGTATGAAAAATAGAGATAATCTCGTATAGAAATATGTCATGAAAATTACCCGGGTTGTTACAGTCTCACCTCCTTAAATGAAATCGCGTCCTCACGATTCAATTCAAGTTACTCGTTACGGTCGAAAAGAAATGAGTGTGTACACAAGAGGATTTATCGTCACGTTCCAACGTGAATTCAGGACCTTTTCGCGAGCTTCGACGAACTTTGTCGATAGGACTGCGACTTTACTAAAGCCGTTCGACTTCACGGTTCATGATTTTGATAGGTTTCTCAACAGGGTTTAAACATTTATCAATATGGATCTCTCCTGGAGGAATAACGGTTGCCTTATCGGCAGGTCATTTCTTCACAATACACATAAAAACGTTGCGAACACTGCTAAGTCCTGACGGTAGCTCGAGTCTGTGCTCTATCGGTCCAACTCTAGAAAGGATTTCAAAAGAATCAATATAGCGAGGATTAAGATTTCCACATTTACTAAACATATCACGCCTTCTCGTGGTAAATTTCTAAGCATAATTTAGTCTTTAACTGGGAATTTCAAGAAGTTTACGTTATTACATCATTTGTCAGCATACTCTTCTGACGATTCGTGAGTAGCTGCAACTCGGTTATGATCTGAACGATTTCCTCGGTAGTCTCATGTACAAGTTCAGGGTATGTAAGTTGGGTATCCCCCAACTCCTACCCAACAAGTCGGCAATCGGCACTTACGACCATAAGGTGCCTCGTACGGTGCCGTTGAAATACTGGAGTCGTAGGCATCGTTATAAGAGGATGTAGCCAATGGAAGGTGTCTATCCCAACCATTGCCACACTTGATTACTCAGTTGGAGGTGCGGGATTTGCTCCTGAGGTACGTCTAGCTTCTGATATAGCAACAGGAACAGCAAATCGACTTACAAAATGACTTGTGAAATGTTTTGTGAAGCAGCTTATAGGATAATAGGAAAAACAATTTCACCGTTTATAAAATTTGTAGTAAAGTCGAAATTTTGATTTTTAGTTTGATTCACAACATCGTAGCAAGGCAGCAAAACGTTTTAGAAATCGTCTTGCTAAACGATTTGTAGAACAATTTACGGGGTAACAGGAAAACAGTTCACCATTTATAAAATGGTGGTAAGATCAAAATTTTGATCTTTGTGAAATAACAGTAAAACATTTTGTAGGATGACCGCAAATGATAGGTGGAAAAATCAAAGGCAGTTTGTAAATTACTGACAAAACAGTTTATTATCCTATAAGAGATTAGCAAAGATAACTAGTATTCCCGAGGGACGAGAGAAAAGTTCGGTGATTGTCCCAAGGAACGCGGTTCAGGTTACTCATTAGGGTCTTAAGATTTCTGTTGGTGTGGAATGTCTACCAAATGGAGAGTTTAGCGAGTTCAGAGTACAGCTCTGAGGAAAGATGTTAATTGCTACCAGCAATCAGTTGGTTGAATCAGTAATGTACATAGTACTTAAAGTGGAGAGGTACAACATTGATTGAACAGCTTCGATTGAACAACATCGATTGAGCACAAGGCTTAGGGTAGAGGCGACTATGACAAGGCCACATCAAAACAAGGACGAATAACAAATCTAAATCCAGGATGACGTCCAATATCACAAAATCAAACATTCAGAATCAAAATCAAATCCAAATATAGCCAATATCAAATCCAAATGTAACCAAAATCCAATTCAAACGTAGCCAAAATCAAATCCAAAACGTAGCCAAAAATCAAATCCAAACGTGGCCAAAATTCAAATCCAAACGTGGCCAAAATCGATTCCAAACGTAGCATCGAAATCCAAACATTCCAGTAAGCTCAGACGGGCTTATTACGCTCTTAAGGGGTTACAAATAAGTAACTCGGATTCAAACGGTGCCAATCGGGTCTAACCCGACCCGATGCAAATTACGGTCAGACGGCGACAAACAGGATTTCCATATAATGGAGACGTATAGTGGTGCCAGGGGCATTACAGTTCATGCGGTGTTGTGATGCCAGTGTGTTGTGTGTTTGGAAGTAAGATTCCATGTTCGTGTATACACGCAAAACTGTACCATTTCCAAAATCCAAAAGTCAACCCGGACATAATTCCATTATAACTACTCCCAGTATTGTAAAATTCACCTCTGAGTTGGACATAGGTGATCAGGCTATGTCCCACTGTCCCTGGCTGAATATAGGTGATCAGTCTATATTCAATCGAGGTTCAATGAATTTTGGAATACTCAGCCTAGTTATACTAGTAGTATGTCCGTCACATCCAAAATCATTCTCAAAACCACAAGTGTACAAACTCGACATTCAATAGTGAGATTACGCAAGGAAATAGCGTAAATCTGCGACAGGTATGGTGCGTGCATAAGCATATGGAAATGCTTATAGTGAACAACTAAAACATGCGGATATAAAATATCCAATAGTCAGGCACGCATCTCAACAAATATATAACCAAACATCTCATCAAACAATCGTCAAGTATATCATGAACATCTCACTAATTATATTATCAAACAAGATCATACGCGAGGCATGAGCTTGGCATGCAAGCACGTGGCGGTCATAGGGTTTAGTTTTCATAAAAGTGGTTATAGTCTAGGTTGTAAAATAAACCCAGTTCTCTATAAACTAGGCTCTGATACCAATCTGTAACACCCCGAAAATCGGGTCCAGCAAAAGCATACATGTCACTGCTGTGCTACTCTATTGGTATCACAACACAAGTACAAAGAACGGTTTTTACCTCAATCATTTAGAATAAAATTCATTTACAAAAAGTGTAAAATTTACATTTTTCAAAAGTAGTGCGGAAATAATGCCCATAAATAAATAAAGCGGTCCCAAATAGTTATCAGAGTCGTCTATGACCATGCCCCTTGCCAAGCGCCTCCAAAAATAAGCTATCATCTTAAACCTGAAAATACATGCTAAAAGGGTCAGCTTACGCTGTTGAGTTCACAGGTTTTAGTTTAAAACAGTTTGGTTGAACCAAAAGGTTTTCGAGTTCAAAACATCGTTCGCAAACAAGTCAAGTCCAACGTAGGCTAACAGTGCCGAAGATCACAGTTCCAGTACCAAATCTGCAAGTAATAACATAGTCAACGCATCTCGAACCATAATCAATCATACAAGTACTACACTCAAATAGTGTCATGCAAGTTTAACTGTTACACTAGCTAAGTCACAAAAGTCAAAACACTCAACAGCTTCCTATAGGTGCACACTATAGTAGTCTATAGGCACAGGAGTCCACTGGTAATAATTAGGCACAAAAGCCCTTGCGTATAATAATCCTGCACTATTGCAGTTCATAACAATAACTCCGCACAATAGCAGACATGGAATAATAACCTTAGCCAACTCGCGTAATAGTTTCATAAACCACAATCATAGTTTCAGGCCACATCAATAAACAGGTAAACACGTAACGCATTCAAATAACCAGGTCAGATATATCAGCCAAACAATACGTTGGAGCAAATAAATCGCGTTTCAAGTAAAAACAAGTATTGAGTTTAAGTAGAAATGAGCATGTATTCTCCCCCAAAAATATTTAGAAAACCGGTAAAAGTAGGGGCCATGAACTCACCTTAGCCACAGCAATGCAATGATCACAACTGACACGACTGGCATCGAGAAGCAAAACACAACAGTCTCAAGACATACGACATGACTGTTCCAAGAGGTACAGGCGCAACGGTACACAACGGTCTAGGATCGGCACAACCTAATACCTATACGGTTATCTCAAAATACGTCTCGCAAAATAACAAAAGTCTATAAAAGACAACATATCGTAGTTTTCGTGGATTACTCGATTTCAAAACTTATCAAAAGCTTAGTATCAACGTTTCGTGTGGGGGTAAGAAACATAGACTCGACATACAACTCACGCCAAAGAGAAATAGACATCGACAAAGTCTAGAGAATACTGACGAGAACTCAAACCAAAGAAGACAAACCTAGTAGTTAACGACAAATAATCACTTCAAATAAAATAAATCAGTTTGTAAGTTTCGGTATTTATCCCGTTATCCCAAATAATATGTATAAAACATAAACGTTTTATAAATAAAAGGTAAGTTTAACTTGTAAAATCAGTTTTTCCAAGTCGTCGTGACTTTAATTAACCAAATCTAAATTTACAATATTTTATAAATTTTATGTTTCGTTATCATTCGCGTTATTATTAATTTTGGTTTTATTGAAGATTTTGTGTCCATTTCATGTCTAGTATATTAAATTCATTTGGAATCTAATATATATACCGTCTCGAGTCCCAAAATGTCCAATAAGTCCAATGCCTAACATCGTAAATCTAACAACGATCCATAATTTGTCCAAACGTCCAAGTATAATGATCAAAATCCGTATTCAAATCCAAATCACAATTTATACTATAATCCAAAACATACTAATAGTATCAATGTCAAAGCCAATAAAGAACTCGTTAGTCAATTATATTTTGACACTACATTTTATAACCGATGACGCTTTAAATTTTCAATCAAATGTACCATTTTAAATCATTGTGGGCTTGAGACTTAAATCAAACTAAACACATTATCAATAATTTTATGGGCTTCGGTCCAAGCTAATGCAAACCAACCGCGCCCATATGGGCTATTAAAACCAAGTCGAATCCAACCCAACACAGACGCAAATCTACAACATAATTTTTTTAACATACACGACATAACTGTTAAATTAAACACAACCACAAACTCAAACGCACCCTAGCAGGAACAAACAGTCCCTTGTGTTTTATTCTTGCAGCCGAAACAGCTAACACCCTTATGGTGTTAGTCGAGCCATGAAAAAACCAGACAACAACCAAATCAGCCGCACTCTAGGTTTATTGCTAGACCAAGGTAGATATAAGACCAAGATAAGCTCAAAGGAGCTTATTCAACCCAACTGCCATATAACCAAGTAATCCGACACACTATCCTACCAGGTTTTTATATAACTAGAAAATAACAAAAATGTAATTTACAAGTCTCACCGAGACCACAAATCTTAATAACCTAACCAACATCACGACGAGACCAGAATTACCAAGAACATAACAACTCCCTTATGCCGAGACCAAGGGATGTCTCAGCTTCGAATCTGCTATCAGTAACAACCAAACGGACAAAATTGACTCGATTCAACCTGTTGATATAAATAATGCCTAAACACATTATTAATATTTTTCGATATCAATACGTTTTGATAATCACAAAATGTAAAATCATTAATCGAAAAATTATGACGTAAACAAGTATTTAGTTGTAAATATCTATTTCTACAACTCAAATCACTTAAGGTATGAATGAACTAATGCTTAATGCATTATATGATCAAAGGAACATTTTCTTAAACACTAGATTTTTTATAAAAAGTCAAAAACATTTTATATCTTTTAGAAAAACATTTTTGGTAATAAATAAAAAGGTTTAATTCATTATAAATTTGTGAATTCAAATTTTCAACCAAAATCAGTAAAAATGTTCCCGAAAAACATTCCCCACAAAAAGGCAAAACTGGGCAACGGCTAGGGAGGGCGGCCCCCTTAATTATACAAGGCGGCCCCCTTAATTTGAAGGGGACCGCCCCCCTATTTAAGGGGGCCAGCCACGCTCCAGTAGCTTTCCAGTTGTCCAGTTTTCTGCCTATAAATACCAGCCTTTCCCTGGATTTTTAATCACCTTTTGCACGTCAAACCTTCTGTTTTAAATCTTGTAAATCCTTTCTAAAAACCCTTTGATCATATTCTCTTAAGCATTGGTTTCCAAGTGATCCAAGCTTCCACCATCAAAGTGCAAAAGAAGAATACTCCTTCAACTAGAGAAGAAGTATTATAGCTTAACTCATATCATCATTATAGTTGTGTAAAGTGTTGTATAGTTGTGATAAGTAGATCTAAGTGTAAGTAACTAGTTGTGTTGTAAAGAAGTAGTGTAGAAGTAGTTGTGAAGTAGTTGTGAAGTAGTCGTGGAGAAGAAGTCATGAAGAAGTCGTGAAGCAGTCGTGATTAAGTTGTGTACAAGTCGTCAGATTGGTTCTAGCTACGATTAGAACTCGACATCTAGCTTTGTGTTGTTAAACCGGTGTAAGCTAAATTTGTGTAAGGTTTCTCCGCCATAAGGGAGTTTGTTGACATAGTGTTGATCCCAGTTGAGCTTCACGATCTTATTAATTACCTTAGATAAATCTAAAGTAATCGGTATAGAAACTGATCTTGAGTTGTATATCAAATATTATGCGGAACTTAATATTTGATCTTAAGAAGAATAGCACAAAACAAATTATCAAACAACACTTCAATATTAATACGATTGCTCGACAGCAATAGGGTTACAAGAAACCTTGAAGTGTAAACAATAATGATACGTACCTCTAACCTAACCCTAGATCCTCCTTTTATAGCGTAAGGAGTCCTAGTCGGTTTACAAGACTTTCTATACAAGAAAAATATCTTTACATATCTTTTCTATACTTATCCTTAACATACTGTACATATCTAATAAGTAGCAGAGTCTTCGTAGGCTAGCAGCAGAGTTACACTTTGCTTATTCTTCCAAACCAGCAGAGTCATAAACAGCAGAGTCATTGTACTAATCAGCAGAGTTACATAACTGTTCAGCAGAGTTATGTTTCTCGAATCAGCAGCATCTTTTAGACCCAACAATCCTCCCCTAAACTTGATATTTTTCATCAAAAATCATCAAGTTTCTTTTAAACCCAGCTAATCACCAGGAGGATGCTTCCAAACACTTTACTGTTTTGATGTCTTTGATTCAAGCACTTTTCTTTACCTCTCCACTAACTCAAAAGCTTGATGATCAGATAAGAATGGTCTTTGCAAACTCAGCATTCCAGGTTGTAACATGTTAGTCAGAAGAGCAGTATTCTTGAACACAGGATAATCTTTCTCTGTTAACATGTACAAACACAAACCATCACTTCCAGTCAATGCATGTACTCCACATGATTGATATAGATACCATCTGATAAATCTGCTTGAACTAATCACATTCTTCCAATCAAGACTTCTTTCATCAGGTTCAAACATATTCTTCAAATAGTAATAGTTAAGTCTTTCATGCACCACCTCTGGTCTAGTATCACCATAATTCATCTTGTAAAGATTCCAGAGTTGTATAATATCATCCCTATCCATGTAGTGCAACATCTGAGAAAAACTGATATATCCCAGACTTGAACCATTAGATCTCTCAATCACCCAGCATGCTTGACTACCATCTAGAACATCATGTGAGTATGAAATAATTGGGTATTTTGTTGACAAAGGAACTTCATTAAGTAACTTAGGTTCTTCTTGAGGTTTATGAACTGTGAGATCCATAATCCCTTTCATATCATCAGCAGTCACTTCTTTAAAATTATGCTCATCAGTCACTTCTTCTTTCTCTGAATCACTATCCTCTTTCTCTGAATCACTCATCAATATTGACTGAGTTCTCCTCTTCTTCCTACCCACCTGTTTTACTTTCCTCCTATATCTTTTTACACCAACAGTAGGTTCAGGCTTTTTCTCTGCAACTACATTCTCTTTCTCTTTCTCTTTCTCAGCATCTGATACTTTGGCCATTTTAGCAGTAGACTCAGGATTCATATAAGCATTTGATGCTACTTTGATTCTTGTCAACTCTTTGATCTCATCATCAGTTAAGGGTTTAAAATTCCTGTCCATCTCTTTCTTAGCAGCCTCAAACTTCTGCTTGACTTCTTCATTAGAGTATGGCTTCAACTCCTTCAATTTCCAACCCTTCATATTCCTCAGATATTGCTCATGAAGAGTTCTCTCTTGCCTTGCAGTTGGTGGTCTATTCACCTTTTTATTCTTTCTTGCAACCAGAAGCCTTTTCTTATTCTACACAATAGCTTGATGAATCCAGTCATTAACACCTTCATCTGTAAAAACATCATCCATCTCTACTTTCACTTTCTCCCAGTCCATAGCAGCTTTACATCTTGCCTGCTCATTTTTCCATGCAGCCACTTTGGCTTCAACTTCAGATTGTTTCTCAGATTGTTGCTTTTGTATCTCCATTGCTTTATCATACTCAGCTTTTTCTTCATCAGCAACTCTCTGAGCTTCTTCTGCATCCCACCTTTCTTGCAAATGTCTAGGCCATACCTCAATTGGAACTTCATTAGGATCAGGATAAGGTTCAAGTTCTTCCACCATTTTCATCTTGCCCTTACCCTTGTAGGTAGGTGTTTGAACAGATTTTCTTGTTTGCACAGGTTCTTGTATGACAACTCCTTTGGCTTTAGGTCTTGAGACAGTCACTTGTGTTAGTTTTGTTAAACTTTGAGCAGCTGGTTGTGATTGTGTAGGTGTAGTTGAAGATTCTTTTGGTGCAGGTGTTTTGTTTCCAAGGTTAAGCAATACATGAGCTAAGGGCACTGTGTCTTCATCTAAATCACCAGCAGAGTGATGTAACCCATCAGCAGCATTGTTTCTCCCATCAGCAGAAAGTTCTGCATTAACAGCAGAGTCAATCTTTTCATTTGTTTCCATTACAACCTCCCCTGAACCTGCTACATCCTTCTGATCATTCCTCCCCTGTTTGGAAGCATCCTCTTCCAAACATGGTTTGGAACCTTTCTTCAACCTCCCCTCAAGATGAGTAACCCTGAGCTTAAGTCTTCTTATCTCAGCACCTTGAGAAGCTTTGACTGTTGATAACTCCTTTCTTAAACCAAGAACCTCCTGTGACAATTTTGTACATTTATCCGTCAATTCCTTAAATTGTTTCATGATATCCTCACAACTTCGGTCTGTGTTACCTGACCCGAGAGGTTGATCACTGGAATTGGCATTTTGTACAGGGGTTTTAACCGTCAAATCCTCTGTTTCAAGTTCAATGCTAGCCTCAACACTTCGACCTGTGTTACCTGGTCCGAGAGGTGTATCATTGGCATTGTCAATATGTACCTCAGTATCCATCAATTCATGTGTGTCATCTCTGTCCTCATCATTTCGAGATGTGTTACCTTCTCCGAGAGATGAATCTTTGGACACAAACTCAGTCTCAATCCTAGATTGAACAGCTGAGCCCCCCAAAGTAGCCATTTGGCTGGGGTTACCATCAGTTGTATTAGGGTCTTGAGAACCTTCCACAAAAGATGTTGCCATGGTTGAGGTCTTAGTTATGTTAGCACTGTCCTGCTCAACAACTAAGTTGGAAACAGTAGTGCCAGCCTCTTCCATCATGGTACCTGCATCACCTGTACCAGCCTCATCTGCATCCATACTGACATTGGCCTGAGGTTGCATAATGTCCTCTTGTTGTGAAGTCCTAGGTGATTGGGTATTTTGGGGTTCATGGGATACTGATACATTCAAACTTGTAGATGAGGACGTGTGATGGGAAGCTGTGGGAATTCCAGCCTCTTCATCCTCATGCACTGTAGCCACAATATTCAAGATGTGTTCAGTTAGGGGAGTTATTGCACCAGAAAAACCTTTCCCAGGTTTCTTCAGAAAAGCAAACATCTTGATAGCCATCCTGCTACTAGGCTCAATATGAGTATGTTCCAAGGGTTCTCTTAGTTGATTATTGATAATGAGCTGCAAAAACCTTGGATACAAATAAAACTTCTTCTTAACAAACTTCTTCATACCCTCAAAAATCATTGAAGAAAAATCAAATGGTTGCCCAGTAGCCAAACAAACTAAGGAAATAGCTTGAGGAGCACTAAACTCATTCCATCCTCCTACTTTGGGAAACAAGCAGTGTTGAAGAGTATGCAACAAAAACTTCCAATGTGGACAGAGCAGACCTTTATAAAAAGTTCCAGTATTTTCAGGCCTCTCATACCCAATACTCTCAAGCTCAGACAAAATAACTTCAGTAGTAAAATTAGGTGGGGTAGGAACTCCTGATAGACGAAGATTTCGCTTAATTTTTGTCTCACTAATTACAATAGTCTCTCCATCTGCACTACCTATTAACCTGTCCTCCTCATCGAGTGTATCTAGCTTAACAGTTGACCAAAATTGGTGCATATGAGATTTTATAATAGGTGGATCAACTGTTAAAGCATACCTTAGTCTAGAAGCACTCAGAAAATCCATAACCTCATGAAATCCAGCAGCTGCAGAAACCTTACTAAGAAATGCAATTTGATTATGTTCTTCCGGAAACTTTCGTCGAGCCATTATGATTTGGGGGTTTTGGATGAAATGATATGAATGAATGTTCTTGGAAGAGAATCGAATGTAATTTCGAGCAATTAAAAGTTAATGAGGTCGAAATGGTATGTGATACCATTTGGATCTGATTAGGTTTTAAGACGCGCCAAAATTTTCAATAATAACCCTTTACTTTCAAACTCAACAGCAGAGTTATGAAAGATTTGACCAAGAGTCAACTTTCCCAAAAACTTCAAAATTAATCCCCCAAGCAGCTTAAATACCATACCAACTCCTCATTAAATTCTATAAATCATCCATTCGCTTAACAAATCCCCAAATTCACAAACCCTAACTCAAAATCAACTAACCATGAGTTCATCAAAAGCTCCAATCATCGACATATCATCAGATTCATCTTCAGACGATTCACAAGGATGGTCAAGTTACTTTCCGCAGAGTGCATCATCATCACAACAAAAAGGTAAAGCAGTTGTGGAAGAAGAATACTCTGACCCACTCCCATCGACACCATCTTCGTTTGTAGATTCAAGCGATGATGAAGAAACAAAAGCATGGCCAAAATCCATGACTTACTATCAAGGTGCCTGGGAAATCATTCCTCCGAAACATCTTTTAACCGCAGAGCTTCAAAAACAAATGGAGAATGCCGCCGCCGCCTTTGCGAAGAGTGTCCACCTGCCTCATCCAAAGCCAAGTACGGTTGAGCAGAAACCCCCTGTTCCAAAGAAGAAGAAGCAACAGAAGAAACAAGCTCCCTCTACAAGCCAACAGCAGAGTCCACCACCACGACCAGTAGTACTTGCACTTCCCTGTCCTAGGGTGTCAGAGGCCATGGGCACTAGGGGACCTCGCAGCAAGGTCATGCCTGACTTTGCTGGAATTTAGGTTGTGAATCTTTGGATCTTGTTGTCTTTTGAACTTGTTTTGAATAGCATGGATGTATGGAAACTGTATGTTGTACTTTTGCCTTTATTATCAATGAACTTCCTCTTTCCATGCTTTACTTGATTGTGTATGTATGTATATCTGCAAAAGGTTAGTAGCAAACCACAAACACAAGCAAGAATATTCCATAATAGCAGCAGAGTAGGCATAGCAACAAACAACAAAACAGCAGACTTTGACTGAACACCAGACAATGACTAATCAACAGTACAAATCCTTAAAAAAAATGATACAAAAACATACAGAGATAAGATGTTTAAAGATTTAAAGATTGATCATGCCAATACTAGCAACTAAAAATTGAAACCTACTTATATCAAAACTTTTGGTAAGTAGATCAGCAACATTATTGTCAGTATGTATTTTAACCACTTGAATTAACTTTTTCTCATAACAATCTCTAATAAAATGATGTCTTATCTCTATGTGTTTTGTTTTAGAATGAAAAATAGGATTTTTGATAATACACATTGTGCTGTTGTTGTCAATATAAATTTTGGTGTTCATGAAATTGTACCCATAATCCAGCAGTTGGTTCTGAATCCAGAGCACTTGTCCACAGCAGCTAGAAGCAGCAACATATTCTGCTTCTGTTGTTGAGTTAGCCACAACAGTCTGTTTCTTGCATTGCCATGAGATTAGCCTATGACCAAGGTACTGACAGCCTCCAGTGGTTGACTTTCTATCCATAGTAGCTCCAGCATAGTCACTATTTGAGTATGCTATCAATTCAAAGGGTGAATTATTAGGATACCAAAGGCCCAATTTAGGTTGACCCTTTAGATACCTAAAAATTCTTTTGACTACTTCCAAGTGTGAAACTTTTGGGGACACTTGAAATCTAGCACAAGTACACACAGAAAACATGATATCTGGCCTAGAAGCAGTCAGATACATCAATGAACCAATCATTGATCTATAAAGATGTACATCAACCTCTACCCCATCTTCATCCTTGAGCAAAGGTTTGTTTTTATCCATTGGTGTCTTAGCTGCCTTCACATCCTTGAAACCAAATTTCTTTAACAAATCAGCCACATACTTGTCTTGGCTAATAAAAATCCCATCTTGCTTCTGCTTAACTTGAAGCCCCAAGAAGAAAGTGAGTTCATACATAGAACTCATCTCAAACCTGTTGTGCATTAGCTTTTCAAAACCTTCACATAACACCTTATTTGTAGACCCAAAAATGATATCATCTACATAAACCTGAACAAGTAGGATATCCTTTTTGTCTTTCTTAATGAATAAAGTTTTATCAATGGTTCCTCTGCAAAAACCATTGTTCAACAAATATGTGGATAAGGTGTCATACCAAGCTCTAGGAGCTTGATGTAGTCCATACAGTGCTTTCTTCACTTTGTAGACCCTATCAGGATACTTAGGATCTTCAAACCCAGGTGGTTGCATCACATATACCTCATCAGGAATCTTTCCATACAAGAAAGCACTTTTCACATCCATTTGATACACAGGAAAATTCTTAAATGAGGCATATGCTAGGAATAATCTGATAGCCTCAATTCTTGCAACTGTGGCAAATACCTCATCATAATCTATACCTTCTTCCTGAGTGAATCCCTGAGCCACCAATCTAGCCTTGTTTCTAATAACCATACCTCTCTCATCTCTTTTGCATCTGAACACCCATTTAGTACCAATTGCTCTTTTGCCATTAGGCAGATCCACCAATGTCCAGGCTTCTTGAAGCTTGAACTGCAGCAACTCCTCTTGCATAGCTTCAACCCAACTTTCATCTTTCAAAGCCTTATGAATGGTCTTGGGTTCTTCTTGAGATAGGAAACAGGCAAACATGCAATTTTGTAAATCCTTGTGGCTATTTCTCTTCTTTAATGTTTGAGCAAACAATCCCTGATCAAGCAAATCACTCAGACCTTTTGATTTACTTCTGGTCTGAACAGCAGAGTGAACATCACCAATTATTTGCTCCTTTGGATGATTCCTGTGGATTCTGGTTGTTGGAGTGGGACTAACAGGTATATCAGTCTCTAAATTTGATAAATCAGCTTCAGCTCCAAAAACATCAACAATTTCATCATCAGTATCCACATACACTTCTTCTAATTCAGGCACCTCATCAGAAGAATCATCATAAGAATCACCATCTTTATCAGCAGTAGAGTCCTTAGGCATAGCAGCAGAGTTACCAAGCTTAACAGCAGAGTGTTTTGTCCTAACAGCAGAGTGCTTTGGCCTGGCAGCAGAGTTGAGAGAACTGCTGCTATGTTTATTCCCTTGTTGCCCATCAACTTCTGACTCTTCATTCCTTTCCTTATCATCATTCTTGTCATCATGAGAAGGTGCATCATCACCTTCTACATTAACCTTTGGTACTTCCTTGTGAACAGCATCAACATCTGAACTTTTTCCCTCTTTATCTGTTGGAGTGAAGTACTGATCAAACGTTCTCCTTTCAATCAAAACAAACTCCTCTGCAGATCCATCCTTCTTTGCTTGTGTACCTGCATTAGGGTTAGTTTGTGTACCTGCAGACATGTTAGTAGTACCTGCAATGACTGGTTGATAATTCATACTCTTGGTTAAAGAATCAATATCAAACATCCACTCAGGACCTTTTCCATCAACATTAGGTGTGGTTTCTCTAATTCTAACATGCAAGTTTTCCACCACATACCTAGTCCTTTGATTGAAAACCCTAAAAGCCTTACTTTCAGTAGAGTATCCAACAAAGTAACCTATGTCTGCTTTCTCACTAAACTTGCCTAAGTGGTCAATAGTGTTTAAGATAGTGACAGGACACCCAAATGGTCTAAAGAAATCAATCAGTGGTTTCCTACCATGCAATAACTCATAAGGGGTCTTGTTGTGAGGCTTAACTATCTTACTTCTATTTTGCACATAACAAGCAGTGTTGACTGCTTCAGCCCAAAAGATAGTGGGTAACTTAGATTCTGACAACATTGTCCTAGCAGCTTCAATTAATGTTCTATTTCTCCTCTCAGCAACACCATTTTGCTGAGGAGTTCTAGCCACAATAAATTGTCTAGTTATCCCATTTTCCTCACAGAACTGATTCATCACTTGATTCTTAAATTCAGTTCCATTGTCACATCTGATGATCTTAACCTTGTGATTAAATAGGTTTTCTATCCTTGTAATAAAAGCTTTAAGAATGCCACGTGTCTCATCCTTAGTAGCTAAGAAGAATACCCAAGTAAATCTACTAAAATCAACAGTGACCACTAAGCCATACATCTTTTTATTCAAACTTTTCACATAAGTCGGTCCATATAAGTCCATGTGTAACATAAACAAAGGTTCAGTTATAGAATTCACCAATTTGGTCTTACAAGATGCTCTATGTTGCTTTACCATTTAGCAAGCAACACATACTTCAGGATCCTCAAAAACCTTTGAAGGTAATCCTCTGACCAAGTTCCCTTTCACCAACTTGTTGATAGCCTTGTAGTTCAAATGTCCAAGCCTTCTGTGCCATAGTTTGGATTCATCAATAGTGGCTTTGGCAAACAGAAAAGGTAAATCTCTTTTGGGAATAATGTTCTTTATGTCCACACTGTATATGTTGTCATTTCTAGGGAATTTAAGAAGTACTAATTTATCATCAGGTATCTTATATTCGGGAGATAAGACAAGACATTCAGTGTCTGTAAAAAGAACAAAATTCTTTCTGTCACACATTTGTGAGACACTAAAAAGATTGAACTTTAAACCATTCACCAAATACACTTTTTCAAAATCCAATTTTCCAGTTCTGATCATGCCTTTTCCAACAATTTTACCTCCTTTAGGATCATTCCCAAAGGCAACATATCCCCCATCCAAAGCTTCAAAGTTCTCCAAATTGCTTTGGTCTCCAGTCATGTGTGAAGAGCATCCACTATCAAAAATGCATTTATCCTTTAGCTCCTTTTGTAGATTGCCCTGCACAAAAAGTAAGAGAATTAGTTTCTCTTTGGGACCCAAGCCATTACTGACTTGGATCTGCCTTGTGCATCAAAGTAGTCAAATTTCTTCAACTGCATTGGTGCACTGCTGTGTCTGAGAACATGATCTATAACTTTAACCTTAGGTTTCCAAACCCAACAAGCTGAGGCCTTAACAGCATAAAAATGATTGCCCACAACAGTATCAGTAACAACTTTAGGCAAAACAGCAGAGTCTGCCTTAACAGCAGAGTTTGCCTTATCAGGAGAATCAACTATTTCCTTCTTTATGGGCACTGTTGGTGCAATAGGAGAGATAACTCTAGAAGTACCAACTCTCATCAAAACTTCCTTGGGAACCATGTTTCTTTTGGGGTGAGGGTGAGTCTTTCTAGCAAAGTTTCTATGGTTCACCCTTGTGTACTGGTTCCAAACTGGTTTCTGATAGCACTCATCTTGCAGATGTTCAAAACTACCACAACAATAACATGCCTTCTTAAGTAATTGAAAATCAGTACCTAATCTTTGTGAAACTAGGTTGTTCCAATTTCTCTGGTTTCCTCTAGGCAAGTTATTGGTTTTCTTAGAATATACTCTAGGTGTGTTTTCATACTCTGCCATCTTCCTAGAGATACCTTTACCAAAACTAGGTTTAACAAACTCAACCTTTTTAGCCTTAGGTACTTTTGATTCAACAACAGTAGGAATTTCTTCCTTTTTATTCTTAGGGGTTGAATCAGATTCCACTTCATCATCATCACTGTCAGACTCCCAATCTTCAATCAGGGGTGCTTGTTCATACTTCTTTACCTCAACCTTAGGTGACTCTATTTCTTTTTTACTAGTTTCAACTACAGGTTTACTAGTTTCACCTACAGGTTTGGCCCCAGACTCAGATATGAAAGTCAATGTCCTAGTAGGAGGGGCATTGGCACTAAGTTTTTTAGGGTGAGCAACAGCATTATATCGTATACCATTAAAGTGTCTTCCTAATGGTTTACTGAGAATGTCAGTGGCAAATTGTTGTTTTTCCACCCTAACAATATGTTTTTCAGTCTCACTAATAGCTGAATCTTTAGCCTTTTCAGCCTCTTCTACTTTTCCCATTAGAACCTGAATCTCACAATCTTTCTTAATAAGTTCATTTTCTAGAATAGTGATCTTATCAAGATATTCAATTTCAGTCTTTTTATAAAACTCAAGTTTCTCTTCTAAATTCTTTAAACCATATTCATAACTAAGATTGTCTAGCTTAAGTTTTTCAATGTCCATTCTAAGATCTCCATTGCTAGACTTAAGTATTTCAATTGTATCAGAACATGATTTAAAAGAACAAGATGATTTATTGGATACCTCAGAGTCTGATCCAGAGGAAGAGTAGGCCATGAGAGCAAAATGTTGTACTTGAGGTTCTTCTTCAGCTAGCAATGCACAATTTGGACCATCCTCAGCATGATCACTACAGTCATAATCTTCTAACCCATCACATGATACCATAACAGTAGTAGGATTTGGCTCTTCATCAGCAGACTTCTTGAAATTCTCATTGCTTCTTTTTGGTGCTCTGCATTCTCTTGCAAAGTGTCCCTTCTTTCTACAGTTAAAACATTCAGCCTTTGATTTGTCAAATCCCACATTCTTGTTCCTTCTGAACTTCATCTCTTTACCAGTTCGTTTAAGAAACCTTCTTGCCCTCATAGTTAACATTGCAAACTGCCATTGCATATCAATCTCTTCAACATCATCTGGATCAAGTTCATCCAGATCTTGAGGCATGACTGAAGTACTTGTAGTAAGTTCAGCCAAATAAGCACAAATTGCAGCATCACTGATGGTGTTGGTGTTAGCAGAGTCAGCAGCAGAGACATGTGAACCAGCAGCAGGAACAAAAGTACCAGCAGCAGAGTGCTGATCTTGATAACTACCAGAATTCTTGTTGCTTGAGGAAACAAAAGCAAGATTATTTGTGGTAGAAGATGAGCTTGACAATCCTTTAACTTCAGATTCATACACCTTCAAGTTGTTATACAGATCATCCAATGTCATAGTATCAAAATCTTCCTTGTGCCTCCAAACCACTGTATGAGTGTTCCATTCAGAAGATAGACTTCTGAGAAACTTTAGATTGATATCTTCTTGAGATGGCTCAATCTTCAACAGAGCCATCTGACTGGATAGCTTATGAAGTCGATCATAAGTTCCCTCAATGTTCTCAGAACTTAAAGCAGTGAAAGTTTCAAACTGATGCTTCAGTAGATTATTTCTTGATTTCTTGGTAGCTTCATTCCCACCAAATCGAAGTTCGATTGCTTCCCATAACTCTTTAGCAGACTCAATATGATTAAAACTCAATTGATAATCATTAGGTATTCCCATCATGAGAATACTGTGAGCCTTGACCTCCAATCTTCTCTGTGCTTTCTCCTCACTTGTCTTGAGAGTCAAGACTGATCCAGTAGCAGTCTTGGTTTGCACACTGTCACCATGTAGAACAACTTCCCAAAGTGAGTAATCAACCATTCTCATGTATTGTTGAATCCTCATCTTCCAGATCTCATACTCTCCAGTCTTGAGCATGGGGACCCTTGATGCAGTAACCATGTGTGCAGAGTCGGAATCCATTGCTTACTTTGATGATTAACAGATCTTGTAATAGGTAATTCTTCTTGGTACCAGTTTCTAGATCACAAGCTCTGATACCACTTGTTGATCCCAGTTGAGCTTCACGATCTTATTAATTACCTTAGATAAATCTTAAGTAATCGGTATAGAAACTGATCTTGAGTTGTATATCAAATATTATGCGGAACTTAATATTTGATCTTAAGAAGAATAGCACAAAACAAATTATCAAACAACACTTCAATATTAATACGATTGCTCGACAGCAATAGGGTTACAAGAAACCTTGAAGTGTAAACAATAATGATACGTACCTCTAACCTAACCCTAGATCCTCCTTTTATAGCGTAAGGAGTCCTAGTCGGTTTACAAGACTTTCTATAAAAGAAAAATATCTTTACGTATCTTTTCTATACTTATCCTTAACATACTATACATATCTAATAAGCAGCAGAGTAACTAGTCTAGCAGCAGAGTCTTCGTAGGCAAGCAGCAGAGTTACACTTTGCTTATTCTTCCAAACCAGCAGAGTCATAAATAGCAGAGTCATTGTACTAATCAGCAGAGTTACTTAACTGTTCAGCAGAGTTATGTTTCTCGAATTAGCAACATCTTTTAGACCCAACACATAGTGAAGAAAACTCTCGAGTAGGTGACTCGGGGAGTGGAGTAGGGCAAGGAAGGTGTCCTTGTAGCCGAACCACTATAAATCTTTGTGTTGTGGTTTGATCTTTCCATCTCTATCTTTCATTTCATTATATTTACTTTACTTGCATTGCTTATCTATATTTGTTTATATTTGTTCATATTGATCAAGAGTTGAATTCACATAAGATAGAATAGAAGTTTTTAAAAAGTAAACAAAAGTTTTCATAATTTAAAAAGACGTAAAACTATTCAACCCCCCTTCTAGTTTTCCACAATTGGTATCAAGAGCCACGTCAAACAAGATTTTTAAAATAAACTGTATTTTAAAACTTGAAACGATCTATGGAATCTGAAAAATATTTAGAAGGGCAATCTATGCAAAGACCACCACTATTTGAAAGTGATGGATTTCTTTATTGGAAAAATCGATTCGAAACTTATGTGAAATCAAAAGATCTAGATCTTTGGCATGTTATTACTAATGGTGATTTTTTACCTATTCAACATAATCTTGAAACTAAAAAGGATGAAATAGTACCTTTTGAAAAACAAAGTGATGATTTAAAAAGAAAGCTTTCTAAAAATAATGAGGCAAAAATGGTTATTTATAATGCGTTACCACGTAAAGAATACGAAAGGATCTTTATGTGTGAAACCGCAAAAGAAATTTGGAACTCTTTACTAATAACTCACCAAGGTAATAGTCAAGTCAAAGACAATAAAATAGATCTTCTTGTTCAACAATATGAACAATTTACGATTCCGGAAGAGGAATCAATTGATAATGCTTTTGCTAGGTTTAACACAATCATCACAAGTTTAAAGGTACTTGATGAGAGTTTTTCTAGTAAGATATTTGTTAGGAAATTTCTTAGGGCTCTTCATCCAAAATGGCGAGCTAAAGTTACGGCGATTGAAGAATCAAAGAACTTGTCAACTCTTCAACTTGACGAGTTGATTGGCAACTTGAAGGTCTACGAAGCAATAATCAAGAAAGACTCCGAGATGGTCAAAGGAAAGAAAGAGCAAAGCAAGTCAATCGCGTTGAAAGCTAGGAAAGCATCAAGTGACGAGGATAGCTCAACCTCCGATAGTGATGAAGAAGAATATGCCATGGCCGTAAGAGACTTCAAGAAGTTTTTTAAAAGACGAGGAAGATTCGTTAGACAACCACATGACAAAAGAAAGACACTGTTGATATAAATAATGCCTAAACACGTTATTAATATTTTTCGATATCTCTACGTTTTGATAATCACAAAATGTAAAATCATTAATCGGAAAATTATGACGTAAACAAGTATTTAGTTGTAAATATCTATTTCTACAACTCATATCACTTAAGGTATGAATGAACTAATGCTTAATGCATTGTATGATCAGAGGAACATTTTCTTAAACACTAGATTTTTTATAAAATGTCAAAAACAATTTATATCTTTTAGAAAAACATTTTTGGAAATAAATAAAAAGGTTTAATTCATTATAAATATATGAATTCAAATTTTCAACCAAAATCAGTAAAAATGTTCCAGAAAAACCTTCCCCACAAAAAGACAAAACTGGGCAACAGGCTAGGGAGGGGCGGCCCCCTTAATTATACTAGGCGGCCCCCTTAAAATAAAGGGGACCGCCCCCCTATTTAAGGGGGCCGGCCACGCTCCAGTAGGCTCCAGCTGTCCAGATTTTTCCCCAATAAATACCAGCCTTCCCCTGGACTTTTACTCACCTTTTGCACTCCAAAACATTCTGTTTTAAATCTTGTATATCCTTTCTAAAAACCCTTTGATCATATTTTCTTAAGCATTGGTTTCTAAGTGATCCAAGCTTCCACCATCAAAGTGCAAAAGAAGAATACTCCTTCAACTAGAGAAGAAGTATTATAGCTCAAATCATATCATCATTGAAGTTGTGTAAAGTATTGTATAGTTGTGATAAGTAGATCTAAGTGTAAGTAACTAGTTGTGTTGTAAAGAAGTAGTGTAGAAGTAGTTGTGAAATAGTCGTGAAGAAGAAGTCGTGAAGAAGTCGTGAAGAAGTCGTGAAGCAGTCGTGAAGCCGTCGTGAAGCAGTCGTGATTAAGTTGTGTTGAAGTTGTGTATAAGTTGTGAGATTGGTTCTAGCTACGATTAGAAGTCGACATCTAGCTTTGTGTCGTTAAGCCGGTGTAAGCTAAAGTTGTGTAAGGTTTTCTCCGCCATAAGGGAGTTTGTTGACATAGTGAAGAAAACTCTCGAGTAGGTGACTCGAGGAGTGGAGTAGGGAAAGGAAGGTGTCCTTGTAGCAGAACCACTATAAATCACCGTGTTGTGGTTTGATCTTTCCATCTCTTCCTTTCATTTCATTATATTTACTTTACTTGCATTGCTTATCTATATTTGTTTATATTTATTCATATTGATCAAGAGTTGAATTCACATAAGATAGAATCGAAGTTTTAAAAAGTAAACAAAAGTTTTCATAAATTAAAAAGACGTAAAACTATTCAACCCCCCTTCTAGTTTTCCACAATTGGTATCAAGAGCCACGTCAAACAAGATTTTTAAAATAAACTGTATTTTAAAACTTGAAACGATTTATGGAATCTGAAAAATATTTAGAAGGGCAATCTATGCAAAGACCACCACTATTTGAAAGTGATGGATTTTTATATTGGAAAAATCGATTCGAAACTTATGTGAAGTCAAAAGATCTAGATCTTTGGCATGTTATTACTAATGGTGATTTTTTTACCTATTCAACATAATCTTGAAACTAAAAAGGATGAAGTTGTATCTTTTGAAAAACAAAGTGATGATTTAAAAAGAAAGCTTTCTAAAAATAATGAGGCAAAAATGGTTATTTATAATGCGCTACCACGTAAAGAATACGAAAGGATCTTTATGTGCGAAACCGCAAAACAAATTTGGAACTCTTTACTAATAACTCACCATGGTAATAGTCAAGTCAAAGATAATAAAATAGATCTTCTTGTTCAACAATATGAACAATTCACGATTCCGGAAGAGAAATCAATTGATAATGCGTTTGCTAGGTTTAACACAATCATCACAAGTTTAAAGGCACTTGATGAGAGTTTTTCTAGTAAGAATTTTGTCAGGAAATTTCTTAGGGCTCTTCATCCAAAATGGCGAGCTAAAGTTACGGCGATTGAAGAATCGAAGAACTTGTCATCTCTTCAACTTGACGAGTTGATTGGAAACTTGAAAGTCTACGAAGCAATAATCAAGAAAGACTCCGAGATGGTCAAAGGAAAGAAAGAGCAAAGCAAGTCAATCGCATTGAAAGCTAGGAAAGCATCAAGTGACGAGGATAACTCAACCTCCGAAAGTGATGATGAAGAATATGCCATGGCCGTAAGAGACTTCAAGAAGGTTTTCAAAAGACGAGGAAGATTCGTTAGACAACCACACGACGAAAGAAAGACACTCCAAAGAAACAAAGACGACAAAAGTGGCAAGAGCGAGAGGAAGTGCTTCAAATGCGGTGATCCAAATCATCTCATTGGAAGATGTCCTATGATGTCAAAGGAGGAAAACCAAAAGGCGTTCATTGGAGGAGCATGGAGTGACAGTGACGAAGACGAGAAAGAAACCACAAAAGAAGAGAAGTGTCTTATGGCTAAGACATCAAGTGAGGTACGTTCCGAAACCGAATACTTTAGTGATGAAAATTTATCATTAGATGAAAAAGACCTAGATAACGAATATAATAGGTTATGTATATTAGGTCAAAAAGTAATGACTAAAAATAAATCACTAAAACACATAAATAACCAATTAGAAAAAGAAATACTAGAATTAAAAATTAAACTACATAACTTAGAAAAAGGCAAAGAAGTCTTTGAATGTAAAACATGTCAAGAAACTAAAAATGAAAACGAAATACTTAAGGAAGAAATTTGTAGACTTAACAAATTTGAAAATAGTAGTAATTCACTTAGGGATATAATAAGCATTCAAAGAATATCAGGAGATAAAACCGGATTGGGATTTAACTCAACTAAGGCTACAACTAGTGAAACTAAAAATGTAAAGTTTGAAAGTGAAACTAGTAATAAAAAATTATTAGAGTCAAAGCCTAAATATATACTTATAAAAGATAGAAAAATACCCATAGCTAATAATGAGGAAATAAAAGCTTTCTAAAAACCATCTTTAAAAACCGAAGTAGAAAACTCTAAACCAAAGCTTAGGTCAAAAACACCTCCTCCTAGAAGACTATGGATGAAACAAACTCCCATCGCCGTCAACACCTATCTCCGTCATTACCTCATCATTTCTCGACTCCATTCAACATCCCAAGTTTACACACAATATAAATATATATATAAACATGCACCTTACTCTCACTCCCTAAAACCTTTGTCGACTTGACTTCTTGATCATTTTATCTAAAATTCTCAAGAAATATTTTCTTAGCGAAATGTTAATAAAATGTCAAGTATTCCTTACTCGTGCCAATAAAACCCAACGTATTTTTGATATATAATAAATCTATCTATATACATAAAAATATTTTGTTATCAGAAACTAAACCCGGCAAAAATTCATTTTTGGCAGGCGTCCCCCTTAATGTTTAAGGGGACCGGCTAGTAAACGGGGGCGGCCCCCTTAATGTTTAAGGGGGCCGGCCATCTGATGCAGCCAAAATGGTTTTTCCTTCTAAAATTTTTGCCAAACATCCCATTTCACAAAACAATATTTCTCTCCCTCTGCTATGAACGACCAAAACCTCAAAAACCATTCACCAAATCACCAATTCCGGCTAATTTCGCAAGGGGCAAACACTTGTATCTTGATTAGCAACACATTTTGTAAGTTTTCCAATTCACATTTCATCTAATTCCATTCAATTTTGAGTCTAATCATAATTAGGTCTTTTACTCAATTTTCTTTTAATCCGAATTTTGTTAAAATTAAGTCTAGAAATCTTATAACCAAATGCTCCCCATAAGATTAGAATGCTTAATCAACCTAGAAACTAAGTAATTAAAAACCATTATGTCAATGTATTGATAAACTAATCACTCCTTTTCAAAACTAATCACATTGTTGAATTATGCCATAAACACTTGTTAAAACTAATCACATTGGTTTATTACAACTCACTAATCCTAAAAATATATTTTTCGAATCATAAAAATGTTTTTGTTAAATATAAGAGAGTGTTTGGATTAGGAGCTAGAATCATCAAAATTTAATCAAAATTAAGTTCACAACTACTTGTCATATCTATAAACACGTAATTAGTTGTTTTAAGTCATCAAGATACATAATTCATATGTATATTGAAATTTTACTAGTTATTTTTGTATTTAAAGGAGCGTTTGGCACAACATTTTGAAAGAAATTTTTGAGTCAAAATCTAAGTTACTTAACATAAATACTCGTAACAAATAGCTAGATATACAATCTAATATTTGTCTAGCCACATTTCAAAGTAGCTTATGACGTATAAAAGAACGTTTGGATATTTTTGATTTCTTATCATAATATCCCTATAACTATTCTTTAACATCATAAAATACATTTTAAGCGAGTTAAAAATTAAAACCAAGGAACATTGTAAACTATTTCTTAGGATTAAAATTTTAGAGTCGAAGTATGTTTACGTCCCACATAAGTAGCATATATAATATATGCATGTCATTTTCTTATTTTTTGTGTGTTGCTTTCTTGTATAGGTGAAAAATGCCCAAAACTACAGTCGGTGATGTCTCAAAAACAAAAGACTGCATTCTAAAAGTCTCTGCCACTCCAGGCATTTCTCCCGCTGTTGCTTGTTTCTATCGTCCCATTGAAGATAGAAACATTCATGAAGGGAGAGTTGTCTATCCATCGTTCTATGAATCCGACTATATCGAACGAATGTTCTCCAACGTTAGTCTTGATTGTCTCTACAAAATCAATGAGCCTATCATTCGCCGCTTTGTTCTTGACTTCTATTGCCAAGTGACGGTGCAAACCGATCCCAATGGCTATATCCTCATATCCTTTATGATTCAACACGAATTCATTACTCTTACTCTCGCTCAATTCGGTCAAATTCTAAGAATCCCCTACTCCGGTCAAGCCGTCTTCTCAAATGAATGGGATCTCTCATCTATTGAGCAACATCGACCTCAACAGTGTCCTTACTACTCTGAGATTCCATTCTCTGAAGAAATTCGTCAATATCTTGGGCTAGCTTGTGGTACGACTAGCCAGAAGATCAAGTCAAAAGATGTTGACATCCATGCTAACCAAATCCTCCTCAAGGAGTTACGCCCCGACATGAAGCATTGGGAAGAACTCATTCGTGAGAATGCGTTCGGTACCGGTGGTCACCGTGATCATGTCACGGTGAGCATAGCTCACATGTTGTATTGTATTGTCGCTGAACAGCCGTACAATTTGGCATATCTCTTTGTCTTCCGCATCATGTCCGCCAAAAACACTCATAATGCAAATCTTCCGTATGGCATGTTTCTCACTCGCCTCTACAATCATATCATGGTACACTATCCACATCTTCAGAGTCCAATTTATGAGTCTGTTCAACCGGTCCTTAATCCACTTGTTCGTGTCCGTGCCCGTCGCTCCCGAAGCGACAAGGGAAAATCTCATAAATCTGTCTCACTTCCACCTCGTGGTTCCACGTCACATCAAGGAGATGATGATGATGATGATGATGATGATGAGGAGGGCACAACACGTGCTAGTACCCCATCACCTAGGACCTTCGTTGAAAATCTTTCGGATCTTGATTACTCCGAGTATCAAGTTCCTTCTCATTCCGAACGAATAGACGAACTACTGTTTGAAAGACAAACTGAACTACTCAACACCACACAGCAGATGCACCAAGAAGTACGGGGCGGTTTCAAGTCTATTGGAAAGACCCTTGGAAAGATGTTTGGAAAGAAGAAGAAGTAGACATGTTTGATGAGTGTTTAGTTGATATTGTTGATGTTATGCTTAGACATTTATATGTAGTAATATTATCTTAACATTTGCTTGCCATGACTTTTACTATGTTAGATATTAAAACTTATGTCATGTTAGTACTAAGCTACATATTTAGTTGATATAATATGCCTATGCTTCTAATAATTTTTTTCTAGTCTTAAATATGTATATTATTTGTTTAATATGCTATTGATAATATTTAATCATTCTTGATGTACATGATCCAAATAGAACTTGCTGCAAATACACCCTAAAAATGACCTTTTTCTGGAAATTTTTCAAATTTGGTCGCCTGGGAAAACACCAGACGGGCGGCCCCCTTAATTTCCTAGGCGGTCCCCTTAATTTTAAGGGGGCCGCCCAACAATTAAGGGGACCGGCCATCTGGACAGTAAAATTTACTGTTTTCTTTTGCATCTTGTGACCACTTTTACCTAGCCCCAGCTACCATTTCTTCTTATGGACGAACTGGTATTGGAATCTTCCTACAAAACCTCAAAAATTAACCTAAACCAACCACATTTTCATACTATAAATTCCCTCCATATAATCACCTCTCATTCCATCATCCTTCACCATCCAAAACCACCATGTTATCAACAAAATCCTCCATCTCTAAGACTCCAAGGAAGCAAAGTCTTGTCATCATACCACCAAAACAACCTTTCATAGACCTAACCCAAGATGACATCAAAACTCCATCACCACCACCTCAATGTTCATCCCCAAGTGCACCAAATGCTCCATCAAAAACACCCTCTACCCAAGGAGCTTCCTCTTCCTCTATACCATCCACTTCATCCATCAATGACTACATCAACGCTCACCTAACATCATCACCAAGAGCATCATCACCACCATCCACTCAAGAACCTTCATACACCCAACTTGCCATTTCCTTATCACCCATCACACGTCTTGATGCTCACTTCTCACCATCACCAACCCCACAACCATTCTTTCCTATACCTTGGGCATTGCTTGAAGCCCATGGTGACAATTGTCTTTGTTGCATCCATAACCGGACCATAATCTTTGGTCTTAGAGATGAGATACACTACATGTTTTCATCTCTTGAACACATGATTACCATCCCACCACCACCACCACCTCCACCACCTTCACCCACTACACCACCACCACCTCCATTTTCACCCAATTAAGCATATGCAATGCTTATAAATAATTTTCAAACCCTTTTTGTATGCAAGCTCCATGGAAGATCATGTACTCCTAGGACGATTATGTAGTATCATTAGTTATTTTTTTTTTGAATGTTTCCATGCCTTATGTTGTAATCTTCTTGGTTGTGTATTCATACACAACAATTTTATTAAATGAATGTTCTTATTCTATATGCTTGCTTATTGTTGTTACCTATACTTGTGCTTCTAACATTTTTCTTGCAAGCGTTCCATAGCTCGTTTCCTTAGTGCCCCCAAACGAGGGGGAGTAAATATCAAGGGGGAGTTCTCGTCCCGACAAATTTAGATTCTAAAACTTGTCGGCATAACCTTTTTAATTCTATAAAAAGGGGGAGAAATAGATGTAAACTCACTAAATACTTGTCTAAAAACTAATATTTAGATTTAATGAGTTTAGATTTTGTAATCATCAAAAAGGGGGAGATTGTTGATATAAATAATGCCTAAACACGTTATTAATATTTTTCGATATCTCTACGTTTTGATAATCACAAAATGTAAAATCATTAATCGGAAAATTATGACGTAAACAAGTATTTAGTTGTAAATATCTATTTCTACAACTCAAATCACTTAAGGTATGAATGAACTAATGCTTAATGCATTGTATGATCAAAGGAACATTTTCTTAAACACTAGATTTTTTATAAAATGTCAAAAACATTTTATATCTTTTAGAAAAACATTTTTGGAAATAAATAAAAAGGTTTAATTCATTATAAATATATGAATTCAAATTTTCAACCAAAATCAGTAAAAATGTTCCAGAAAAACCTTCCCCACAAAAAGACAAAACTGGGCAACGGCTAGGGAGGGGCGGCCCCCTTAAAATTAAGGGGACCGCCCCCCTATTTAAGGGGGCCGGCCACGCTCCAGTAGGCTCCAGCTGTCCAGATTTTTCTCCTATAAATACCAGCCTTCCCCTGGATTTTTACTCACCTTTTGCACCCTAAAACATTCTGTTTTAAATCTTGTATATCCTTTCTAAAAACCCTTTGATCATATTTTCTTAAGCATTGGTTTCTAAGTGATCCAAGCTTCCACCATCAAAGTGCAAAAGAAGAATACTCCTTCAACTAGAGAAGAAGTATTATAGCTCAAATCATATCATCATTGAAGTTGTGTAAAGTGTTGTATAGTTGTGATAAGTAGATCTAAGTGTAAGTAACTAGTTGTGTTGTAAAGAAGCAGTGTAGAAGTAGTTGTGAAATAGTCGTGAAGCAGTCGTGAAGCAGTCGTGAAGCCGTCGTGAAGCAGTCGTGATTAATTTGTGTAGAAGTTGTGTATAAGTTGTGAGATTGGTTCTAGCTACGATTAGAACTCGACATCTAGCTTTGTGTCGTTAAGCCGGTGTAAGCTAAAGTTGTGTAAGGTTTTCTCCGCCATAAGGGAGTTTGTTGACATAGTGAAGAAAACTCTCGAGTAGGTGACTCGAGGAGTGGAGTAGGGAAAGGAAGGTGTCCTTGTAGCCGAACCACTATAAATCTCCGTGTTGTGGTTTGATCTTTCCATTTCTTCCTTTCATTTCATTATATTTACTTTACTTGCATTGCTTATCTATATTTTTTTATATTTATTCATATTGATCAAGAGTTGAATTCACATAAGATAGAATCGAAGTTTAAAAAAGTAAACAAAAGTTTTCATAAATTAAAAAGACGTAAAACTATTCAACCCCCCTTCTGGTTTTCCACAGACACTCCAAAGAAACAAAGACGACAAAGGTAGCAAGAGCGAGAGGAAGTGCTTCAAATGCGGTGATCCAAATCATCTCATCGGAAGATGTCCTATGATGTCAAAGGAGCAAAACCAAAAGGCGTTCGTTAGAGGAGCATGGAGTGATAGGGACGAAGACGAGAAAGAAACCACAAAGGAGGAGAAATGTCTTATGGCTAACACATCAAGTGAGGTACATTCCGAAACTGAATACTTTAGTGATGAATATTTATCATCAGATGAAAAAGACTTAGATAGCGAATATAATAAATTATGCAATCTAGGTCAAAAAGTAATGAGTAAAAATAAATCACTAAAACATAAAAATAACCAATTAGAAAAGGAAATACTATAATTAAAAATTAAACTACATAACTTAGAAAAAGGGAAAGAAGTTTTTGAATGTAGAACATGTCAAGAAACTAAAAATGAAAACGAAATACTTAAGAAAGAAATTTGTAAACTTAACAAATTCGAAAATAGTAGTAATTCACTTAGGGAAATAATAAGTATTCAAAGGATATCAGGAGATAAAACCGGATTAGGATTTAATTCAACTAAGGATTCAAATAGTGAAACTAAAAATGTAAAGTTTGAATGTGAAACTAGTGAGCAAAAACCTTTAGAGTCAAAACCTAAGTATATACTTATGAAAGATAGAAAAATACCCATAGCTAGTAATGAGGATGTAAAAACCTTTTATAAACCATCTTTAAAAAAATGAAGTAGAACACTCTAAACCAATGTTAAGGTCAAAAACACCTCCTCCTAGAAGACCACCTTGTCCTCACCCTCGGCCTAAAACTCCTCAACCTAGAAGAACTCAAAATAGACCAAACTGTCAAAATAATAGTCACCCAATGTGGAATTATCCAAATCCACCAAGTTTTAATCCTTGGGGAATACTTCCACCATATATGCATCCGAGTCAATTGCAAACCATGTTTGGTTCAAACAACTATGGACCAATCAGACCATGGGGACCAAGTGGCTAGAATTTCAACTCATCGGGAAATTCAGAATCTCTTTCGTAATTGGCTTTTATAAGTCAATACTCTTTGAAGTTTTTGAAGACCACATGTTGAAGACAAAAAGGTATGCCTCTCTTTCATGCTCACCACTATATGCGTAGATTAATAAACTAGCCTATTGCATGCCCCCTTTTGTCTTAAATGCTTAGTTTAATAAATACTTATGTGTTTGTTAGTAAGTTCTCTTCTTATATACCTATATTACTATAATATATATATATATATATATATATAACATACATATCCTCTCATAACCTAGATATGTCATTTGTTGACTATCTAGAACTAAAAGAAATTTTTCGTCCTCGAACCTTTTCTTTCCCCTTTGCCTCTTTTGGACTATAACGTTCAACATGAAAATCTTCTATGTCCACTCTCGCAAAACTCATGGTGATGAAGAGAAGTGAGTTGAGTGGATCAACATAGAAGTCGGAGCCGAACCTTCGAACAAGAAAACTATGTAACAAACTTCCATCGTCATTAGCACCCATCTCCGTCGTTTCCTCATCATCCCTCAACATCATTCAACATCCCACCTTAACATACATATATATATATATATATATATATATATATATATATATATATATATATATATATATATACACACATACACATTCTCTTTTCATTTCTTAAATCCACCTTTGTCAGCTTGACGTCTTGATTATTTTTTCCAAAATTCTCAAGATATATTTTGTTAACGAAATGTTAATAAAATGCGCCAAGTATTCCCTCTTCGTGCTAATAAAACCTAACGTATTTTTGATATATATAATAAATCTATCTATATACATAAAAATATTTTGCTATCAGAAATAAAATTCGACAAAATCTAATTTTTGGGCCGGCGGCCCCCTTAATTTTAAGGGGACCGGCTTGAAAATGGGGGCGGCCCCTTAATAATTAAGGGGACCAGCCTACTGTTACCTCCAAAAACATTTTTCCTTCAAAAATCTTTGCCAAACACCCCATTTTTCAAACACACCTCTCACTCCCTCTGCTGTGAACGAGCTGCAACCCCAAAACCACTCACCAAATCACCATTTCTGGCTAATTTCGCAAGGGGCAAACACCTATATTTCGATTAGCAACACATTTTGTAAGTTTTCCAATATACATTTTATCTAATTTCATCCAATTTTGAGTCTAATCATAATTAGGTCTTTTACTTAATTTTTCAAAATCTAAATTTTTGTTGAAATTGAGTCTAGGAATGTTATAATCAAATGCTCCCCATAGGATTAGAATGCTTAATCAACCTAGAAACTAAGTAATTAGATACCCTCATGTCAAATATTTGAAAAACCAAACACTCCTATTCAAAACTTGTTATACATTGTTGAATTATGCCATAAACACTTGTTAAAACTAATCACATTGTTACATCATAACCTCTTAATTCTAAAAATATATTTTTCGAATCATAAAAATGTTTTTATTAAATATAAGAGAGTGTTTGGATTAGGAGCTAGAGTCATCGAAATTGAATCAAAATTAAGTTCACAACTACTTGCCAAGTTTATAAACACGCAATTAGTTGTTTTGAGTCATCAAGATACCTAATTCATATGTATATTAAAATTTTTGTAGTTATTTTTATAATTAAGGGAGCGTTTGACATAACATTTTGGAAGAAATTTTTAAGTCAAAATCTAAGTTTTCACCTTTTTCAATAAGTTACTTAACATAAACACTCGTAAGAAATAGCTAGATATACAATCTAATGTTTGTCTAGCCACATTTCAAAGTAGCTTATGACGTATAAAGGAGCGTTTGGATATTTTTGATTTCTTATCATAATATCCATGTAACTATTCTTTAACATCATAAAATACATTTTAAGCTAGTTAAAAATTAAAACTAAGGAACATTGTAAACTACTTCTTAGGATTAAAGTTTTAGAGTCGAAGTATGTTTACGTCCCACATAAGTAGCATATATAATATATGCATGTCATTTTCTTATTTTTTTTTGTGCGTTGCTTTCTTGTATAGGTGAAAATGCCTAAAGCTACAGTTGGTGACTCTCCAAAACCAAGGCCTACATTCCAAAAGTCTCCGAAACTCCCGGCATATCTCCTTCTGTTGCATGTTTCTATCGGCCCATCTAAAATAGAAACATTCACGAAGGTAGAGTTGTCGAACCATCTTTCTATCAATCCGATCAAATCAAGTGAATGTTCTCAAATGTTCGTCTCGATTGTCTCTTCAAAATCAATGAGCCAATCATTCCTCGCTTCGTTCTAGACTTCTATAGCCAAGTGACGGTGCAAACCGATCAATATGGCTATATTCTTATTTCCTTTATGATCCAAAACGAATTTATCACTCTCAATCTAGCTCAGTTTGGTCAAATTCTCCAAATTCCTTACAACGGTCAAGCCGTTTTCTCAAATGAATGGGATCTCTCATCTCTCGAGAAAAATCAGCCTCAGAATGGTCCGTACTATTCTGATATTCCTTCTCCTGACGAGATTCGTGGACTTCTCGAGCTAGAACGTGGTACGACTAGCCGAAAGATCAAGTCGAAAAATGTTGAAATCCATGCAAACCAAATCATCCTTAAAGAGCTAAGCCCCGACATGAAGCGTTGGGAAGAACTCATTCGTGAGAATGCGTTCGGTACCGGTGGTCACCGTGATCATCTCACGGCGAGCATTGCTCACATGTTGTATTGTATTGTGGCAGAAGAACAATACAATTTGTCTTACCTCTTTGCCTATCGTATCATGTCAGCCAAAAATACCCCCAACGCCAACCTTCCTTATGGCATGTTCCTCACCCGTCTCTATCGTTATGTCATGGAAAATTCCCCTCATTTCGAAAGCAATGTTTACCTATTCATTCATCCCGTCCTACGCCCTCTCTCTCGTAGCCAACTTCGTCGATCTCGTAGTGACAAGGGCAAATCTAGACGCCCTAATCTCTACGCACCTCGTAGTTCCACATGTCATCGGGGAGATGATGATGAGGAGGAGGAAGGCACCTCACGTGTCAGTACTCCATCTCCCACGAGGTTCGTGGACAATCTCCCGGAACTTAACTATTCCGTTTATCAAGTTCCTCGTCCTTCCGAACAAACCGAACAAATCCTATTTGAATGACAAACCGCATTACTCAACACAACTCAACAAATGCATGAAGAAGTTAGAGGTGGTTTCAAGTCGATAGGGAAAGCTTTCAAGAATATTTTCGAAAAAAAAAAAGAAAAGATGAGATGTGGAAGTTGGCTTATTAGAACTATATTGTGTTTAGACATTTTATTTTGTTTTGTATTTGAGAATTATTTATTTCTTGCATGTTATAGTATGTTAGTATTCTTTTTTTCTTGATTGAAACTTGAATGCTATGCTTAAATTAATATGCTTGCTAATGATTAATAACATGCTTATTCTATAATATAATTATTTCTAGCCTTAATGTATACATGCTTATTTAAACATGTTTATGCCACTATTTAATCATTCTTCATGTACATGATTCAAATGGAGCTTGCTGCAAATACACCCTAACAATGACCCTTTTCTGGAAATTTTTCAAATTTGGTCGCCTGGGAAAACATCAGATGGGCGGCCCCCTTAATTCCCTAGGCGGTCCCCTTAATTTTAAGGGGGCCGGCCAGCAATTAAGGGGACCGGCCATCTGGGAAGTGAAATTCACTGTTTTCTTTTGCATCATGTGACCCCTTTTATCTAGCCCCAGCTACCATTTCTCTTAATGGACGAACTGGTATTGGAATCTTACAACAAAACCTTAAAAATTTACCTAAACTAACCACATTTTCATATTATAAATTCCCTTCAAACAATCACATCTCATTCCATCATCCTTCATCATCCCAAATCACCATGTTATCACCTAAATCCTCCATCTCTAAGACTCCAAGGAAGCAAAGACTTGTCATCATACCACCAAAACAACTTTTCATAGACTTAACCTAAGATGACACCAAAACTCCATCACCACCACCTCAATGTTCATCTCCAAGTGCACCAAATGCACCATCAAAAACACCATCTACTCATGGCACATCATCCTCCTCCATACCATCCACTTCATCCATCAATGACTATATCAACTCCCATATATCATCATCACCACAAAGAGCATCATCACCACCTCCCACTCAAGAACCTCTATCCACCCAACTTGCCATTTCCTTATCACCCATCACACCTCTTGATGCTCACTTCTCACCATCACCAATCCCACAACCATTCTTTCCCATACCTTGGGCATTGCTTGAAGCCCATGGTAACAATTGTCTTTGTTGCATCCATAACCGGACCATAATCTTTGGTCTTAGAGATGAGATACACTACATGTTTTCATCACTTGAACACATGATTACCAACCCACCACCACCACCACCTCCACCACCTTCACCCACTACACCACCACCACCTCCATTTTCACCCAATTAAGCATATGCAATGCTTAATTAAAAATAATTTTCAAAACCATTTTGTGTGCAAGCCCCATGGAAGATCATGTACTCCTAGAATGATTATGTAGATTGCATTACTTACTAGCTTATGTAGGATTGAATGTAATCTTGTATGTTTGTGTATTTATACACAACATTTTTAATGAATATCTTTCTTTTATATGCATGCTTTTTTTTTTGCTATATATATGCTTGTGCTTCTAATATTTTTCTTGCAAGAATTCCATATATCGATTCATTTATGCACACAAACGAGGGGGAGTACACACCTAGGGGGAGTCATCGTCCCGACAAATTTCATGACTAATATTTGTCGGCTTAACCTTTTTGATTCTACAAAAAGGGGGAGAAATAGATATAAACTCACTAAATACTTAATTAAAAATTAACTTTTCAATTTAATGAGTTTAGATTTTGTAATCATCAAAAAGGGGGAGATTGTTGATATAAATAATGCCTAAACACGTTATTAATATTTTTCGATATCTCTACGTTTTGATAATCACAAAATGTAAAATCATTAATCGGAAAATTATGACGTAAACAAGTATTTAGTTGTAAATATCTATTTCTACAACTCAAATCACTTAAGGTATGAATGAACTAATGCTTAATGCATTATATGATCAAAGGAACATTTTCTTAAACACTAGATTTTTTATAAAATGTCAAAAACATTTTATATCTTTTAGAAAAACATTTTTGGTAATAAATAAAAAGGTTTAATTCATTATAAATTTGTGAATTCAAATTTTCAACCAAAATCAGTAAAAATGTTCCAGAAAAACCTTCCCCACAAAAAGACAAAACTGGGCAACGGCTAGGGAGGGCGGCCCCCTTAATTATACAAGGCGGCCCCCTTAATTTTAAGGGGACCGCCCCCCCCCCTATTTAAGGGGGCCGGCCACGCTTTAGTAGCTTTCCAGCTGTCCAGTTTTCTGCCTATAAATACCAGCCTTCCCCTGGATTTTTACTCACCTTTTGCACCTCAAACCTTCTGTTTTAAATCTTGTAAATCCTTTCTAAAAACCCTTTGATCATATTCTCTTAAGCATTGGTTTCTAAGTGATCCAAGCTTCCACCATCAAAGTGCAAAAGAAGAATACTCCTTCAACTAGAGAAGAAGTATTATAGCTTAACTCATATCATCATTATAGTTGTGTAAAGTGTTGTATAGTTGTGATAAGTAGATCTAAGTGTAAGTAACTAGTTGTGTTGTAAAGAAGTAGTGTAGAAGTAGTTGTGAAGTAGTCATGGAGAAGAAGTCGTGAAGCCGTCGTGAAGCAGTCGTGATTAAGTTGTGTAGAAGTTGTGTACAAGTCGTGAGATTGGTTCTAGCTACGATTAGAACTCGACATCTAGCTTTGTGTCGTTAAACCGGTGTAAGCTAAAGTTGTGTAAGGTTTCTCCGCCATAAGGGAGTTTGTTGACATAGTGAAGAAAACTCTCGAGTAGGTGACTCGAGGAGTGGAGTAGGGCAAGGAAGGTGTCCTTGTAGCCGAACCACTATAAATCTCCGTGTTGTGGTTTGATCTTTCCATCTCTTTCTTTCATTTCATTATATTTACTTTACTTGCATTGCTTATCTATATTTGTTCATATTGATCAAGAGTTGAATTCACATAAGATAGAATCGAAGTTTTTTAAAAGTAAACAAAAGTTTTCATAATTTAAAAAGACGTAAAACTATTCAACCCCCCTTCTAGTTTTCCACACAACCCATAATCAACACCAATCAACTCAACTCACTGAGTCAACTCGGTGAGTTGACTCGTTCACAATAACAGTCGTATCAACAGTTTTTAACCACACGAAAATATTTTGAAAACACAATTATAACCGGTTTTTAATCATGAATAACTAGTAACTCGTTTCATATGTAGTTTTAAATCCACGAAAACAAAAACAACACCAATCGGTTTAAAACAAGAAAAATAGACAACGGGTTCCACGATTTACCAAGTCGAGGAAAAGAGGGAGAGAGGAAGGAAGGTGGTGATGGCGTGGCTATGGAGATGGCCGTGGTGGCTGGTGACAGCAACAAACCAAATAAAACCCAAAACATCTCCAAAACATTCGATCTAAACAAAAATGCCTTCGTAAAACGCGGTTCTTCAAATGGAGTGGTGGTGGCGGCTATCGAAAGCTGGCCGGAAAAGGGGTGGCGGCGTCAGTGGCGTTTATAAGAGAGAGAGTGTTGAGATGACGGAGTGTAGGTGGTGGATGTGGTTTTGATGGTGGTTGCGTTAGTGGTGGCCGGAGAAGAGGTGGCCGGAAAAGGGGAGGGGTGGCCGGAGTGGGTGGCTGCCTGGAAGAGAAGATGAGACACATAACTCTAAAATGAGTATAATGATGTTTATATATAGGCTAGGGCTAGGTTAGAAAAACCCTATGGACCAATTATGTCACAATCAAAGTCTAGGGGCAGTGGGGTAATATTACTGCAGGGACCATAGTTGTAATTTAGGCTATCTTTCTTGAAATGAGGCTCAGGGCTCGTTTAGACTAGTAAACGATCGATTCACGACACGAGAATTTCACCATTGCGTTCCGAATAATTATTCAATAAAAACGACTATTCATACGTCACGTTTCTCACAAATAATAAAATAATCAAATCAAATCGTCGGTTGTGCCAGTACACGTTGTGTACGAATTCCACGTTTTGTGAGAAAATCTCACGTTTTAGAGTCAAATAAGTTCAGAAAGATTGGTTTATGAAAAATAGAGATAATCTCGTATAGAAATATGTCATGAAAATTATGGGTTGTTACACACTTCTTTTCCATCAACTGTTGATACAGATGTGGTAGGTTTAAAGGAGTTTCATTCTTCAATAATCTCCCAGAATGCATAGTCCTGCACTTGGAAGTACTGTTCTATTCGCAACCTCCACATCTCAAAGTCGTTTTGCTTCAACATAGGCAATTTAGCAGCCATGTTAGTTTGTGTAGTCTCCATGTCCATTACTTTTCTTCTAAATCAATAGTATCAACATGTCTCTGATACCACTTGAGAGGATTTTAAACACTTAGGATGTTACTCCCTTATGATGTGTTTGATATACTTTGAGGTTATGTAGTTAAGTATGTGGAATCTACTCAACCACACTTAGAAGAATTTGTTTGATGGAACAGTAATGCTTGTATGAACAATGAACACAGAAAGTTTAACTTTAAATGATTCAATATTATTCAAGAATAATACGAGTGATCTCAATATCACTAAGGTTACAACGACCTTGAATCTTAACAAAACCTGTATGACTCGTACATAAAACATCTAACCCATGATCTCCTTTTATAGACTTAAGGAGTCCTTTACAAGATAAGTATTCTACCGTATATTTCTAACTAATTGCGATATACAAAAGATCCATTCCATACTTATCCTCTACAATATCTTCTGAAGCAGTTATCCATGCAGCAGTACCTTCTTCACAACTAGCAGTACTAACTTGACAGTTTGTACTGTTAGTTGTTTCTTCAGCAGTCTTCAGTTATACATTAGCAGTTTATATTGTTAGTGTAGTTCTCCCAGCAGTACTAAGTCAGAACATTTAATTCCCAACATGAATCGAAGTCGAGAAAGGAAGAGTCAAACATGCTTATTCTTCTCCCTTTTTAACCGCCAACTGGCCCTCAAGAAACACCACACCCCTCAATTTCACCAATAATCGAGAAGTTGCTATGGTGGTTCCTGCTTGAGGTCGGTTTGGATTTGCGGTGTTCGATCTCTTCTATTGGTCCTCCTTTGGCAATCAAACAATATCTATTATAAGGAATCTCAAAATTTATTTGTTTGATATCGATTTGAATATACTTTTGAAAGTTATTTATTAATCTTGTTTGATTAGTACAAGTCGACATAGTGTTGTTTTGTTCTTTTACTCGTTATTGATGTTGTTTATTGTGTGGCTCACAAACTTAATCAAACCTAAGTATTGCCATTTAAAAATTTGAGGTGTTATATGGCTAGTTGTGTTTTGTGCGAACCATACTCAAGTCGAATGGTTAAAAATTGTAAGCCTTTTAAGGGTTAGCTCATAATTCATTGAAACCGGTAAAGTCTCTAGTGTAATTGTCAAATTTGGGTTAGAACTTGGATTGGATTAGAACCAGGATTATGATGTTGTGGTGTAATTTTTGTGTCAAAAACCCTCTCTCGAGTCATCATAGTGTATGACCTGGGCTTGGTCTTGGTTGAGATAGATTACGGTCATCTTTGGTTCGAGCAAAAACCACCCCCAAAAGGGTGAGTTAGGCCGTATTCTCGGTCCAGTTGAATCTCACCAAACAGCCATCCAAATAGGTTGTGTTGTGGGTGTTCTTAGTCGAGGGTTAACCACCCCAAAAAGGGTGTGATGTGACTTGATATAATCCTCACCAGGCAGCCACCGTGACGAGTATGCTTGTCTTGGTTTAAAGTCTTGTTCTATCTAGGGAAAATAGCCCCTCAACTCACCCACTTGGCAACCTAAGTTAGTGATAAAAACTCAGTATTAAGGATGTTTGGTCGAAACCCGCCCCCCCCCCCCCCCCCCCCCCCCCCCCCGCGGCTAGAGAATAACCCATGAAGGGATGTTTCGAGTCCAATTCCATTAGAACCCCAATGGAGTGTATGTAGCATAGTTCGAACTCTAACCCACAATATGTTGTCAAGTTTAAGTCTCACACGAGACCCAACTAGGTTGTGTTTGTATCCTGTTCTGTGAGCAAAACCCAAAAAGGAGAAGTTAAGTGGTTTTGTTTTCCCACTTAATCCAACTCCAAAGTCTTGAATCAAGACTTTGGTTAAGTGTGTCATGATTAGTGAAACCATGTTGTCGAACCCAATCCCCCAATCTCGTGTAAATCTGGATGACCATTAAGTCGTGTTGTCGAGTTGTACTCAAGCACAACCTAAACTTTTGGCGTTAAGAAGTGCTTGTGTCACACAAGGGTTCGCAGGAAACAAGCAGACTTTCCTATAAGTCTTCCCCAGGAAAACACAAAGACAATCATGGACTTGTGTGGGTGTATGTGCTCGTATGTAATCAACCTCAGTCCATTTAATTCAGTTCAGCCGATTTAGTAGATTATGTTCAGCCCACTTAGCGTATAACCTTACTGTTGTTCACAGCCCATCAAGCCCACTTGGGGCGTTAGCTGTTAAAATCCCTGCCCAGTCCATCAGAATTCTCCCCCTCCTTTGACTTAAGTTGGGCCACAGCCCAATTTGGAGGTAGAAACATGTATATGTTAGTCGTGTACATACATATATCTTAGCGACCAAGTAAAAGTTTATATTATAGCCGTCGTTTAAAATATGTATTGTCGTGATCTCATAAACAATTAAAGTCTCGACTCAATCTCGACTATTATCTTTTCACGTAACCTCGTCACCAAACTCATGTCAAGTTATAAAAATATTAACTTATGACACAAATGACGCGTACTTATATATACAAATCACCTAACGTAAACTTTATACAAATGGCAAATTTACTTAACTCAATTTTAGAGGAAATATATGTACGGGTTAACAATTATATCAAATACTATAAACATTATTTCGGATCTAAACCAGTAAACATATGACTCACTTATATCATTTAAACATGGTTAACGATCATATCACTACAACGGTATTTTAGAAAATATAATTAAGTTCATATAATGATTTTTAGAACGACTATTTCTTAAACATGTATAATTGTGATCAACACAGAAATCAACACATATATACGGGTCATACCCGACTTCTATTAAATAAATGTGCTTATTATATTAAAACGGGACAAACAAACATTTTATGTACAACCGTTATACGTTAGTTTTCGAATTCACAAATTATTTAAACAAAAATCATCACTTACTCATAATTTTTCCTACATTTCAAACCATATATATATATAACTATTTATATGTTTTATAACGACAATTTTACTCATCCTGAACAATAACGTTCCATATCTCGACAACATCTAGTATCAGTCATATTCACTTTTCATTCATCATCTCTCGGTCATCGTCAATCAAAATCTTATTCATCTTCAATGTCCTCCTTGACATACACTTAAGCCCATCTAAGAACCAAAACCCGCCAATCTTTAGAAAACTACTTTTAAACTTAATTGCTACCACACAAGAAACAACAACATAACAATTTTAAAACTTTGAGTTAAATTTGCATGGAAACTTAATTTAGACTGTGAACTAAAACATACCTCATTAATCTAGGTCGTGTATTGGTGTCGTATACTCTTTCATCCACTACATCCATTATTAAGGTGAGTTTATAGCCCCACTCTGTCTATACTTGTTTTATAATTGGGGTGAGAAACATGCAAAACCATTTTATGGACCATCATTGTAATACCTGAAATTTAGAAAGCATGTAAATGACAAAAATACCCTCAATACATGCCCACATCAATATAATTTTCAGCCCAACATAAGAAGAGATAAGCAAGCATTAGCCCATTTTAATTTGGCCCATTATGGAGCTTGATCCATTCCCTAAATACATAAATAAAATAATTGGTTCTCCCATAAACCCCATAATACCGAAAACTATAAAAAAAAAAAAAAAAAAAAAAAAAAAAAAAAAAAAAAAAATCCCTAACTTTCCTCAAACTTGAAAACTTCGGCCTCTCCCCTTGTGCTGCTGCTGTCGATCCCTAACCCAACCAAAAAGGAGTTTTGATCTTGTTCGTGTCTTAAGGTAATCATATAACCATCATTGATCTATTCGAATTTGTTTGTACCACACCATAATCGACCCTTGGCTGTTTTTTTTTTTTTTTTTTTTTTTTTTTTTTTTGTTGTTTCTGTCGATCACCACCAAAGGAAGAAGAAGGAGATTCGTGGTGGATTAAATCTTGTGTTGTTCGTGTTCTTCATCTTGTCTTCGAGGGTATTGTATCATCCTCTTGTTAATTCTTGTGTCTTCTTATTGTTCTTGTCAATTTTGATGTCACGTATGATAATAGAAATTTGTTACATAAAATCATGAATCAAAACCCTAAAACTTAATAAGTAAATCGACCCATGTGTGTAGGTGATGGTTTTAAGTTGTTTTGAATATGTTATGACTTGTTATTAATCGGCCTAAACATGTATGAACTCATCTAAAAACGTTTTATGTCAATAATTAATGGTTGGAACGATTAAACGTTAAGTATGTGCATGAAAACCTAAAAACTGCTACTGGTCTGGAACTTTATACGACTTTGAACGACTATATAAAAATAATGGTAACGGGTATTTAGGTGGTTTTTGAGTCTAGAACTGAATTCAGGAAAATAGCTTTCTGGGAAGATTGGCCTTGTAATTTTTAGAGGTGGGGAATGTTGTTTATGTGTGGTAATTGGGGTGAGATTGGTATCCTGATAGCAATTAGAAGTCACGAATTGTACGCTTTCAGATCGATTAAATTGGAGTGTATACCAATTAACGACCGGATAAAATCTAATTGATTCAAGTTTGTGAATGATTGTATGTTTGCAGAAATACGTGATCAAAATATGGTTGATCAGCCTTTTCTTTTCTCTATACGAAATAAAGAATATATAAGACGGTTTATAGGGGCGGTTATTAAAGCCTAATAACTGTAAAACACTAGCAGCAGGAACTACACTATCGGCAGGAACCGTTCAGCAGGAACCATCTGCTTTCAGCAGAAACCATAGCAGCAGAAACCAAGCATTATCAGCAGAAACGAGCATCAACTTTATATGTTTTATTTGGTGAAAAAACAAATTCTAATGAATTTCTAACATAGCAATGTTATACCAGGGGTTGCCGCCCCTTGGACCCTGCTTCTCTCAGGGGCGTTGCCCCCGAACCCCCACCAAGGGGGCTACGCCCCCTTGGAACCCCCGTTAGTCCAGTTAATATCCAAATAAGTGTCGACCCTTATTTGCATATTAAACTCAATCTATTTTACACTAAAATACCAACAAACCTCCCCTATTTTAGTGTAATCATAAATTAACTAACTAGTTCACAGCAAACAATCAAACTAATGCATAAATGAAATGTTGAGACGATTGAATTTCATATTAGTATATTACACATTCCAAATATTCGAATATCAAGGTTTCCCGAAAGATTGAACCTTGTAATATCACTATTGAATACATGAAGATAATATACACATTAGTTTTTCACACACAATATCTTACTTGACACATTATTTTACTAGCCTATGTCCCTATCCTTTCTTTAAGTACATCGAAGCCAAGTCCCAACTTCTTGAAGCAGCTAAACTTCGTACTCAAATAGGTAATTATTTTAGTCTTGCACCTGCAAATGCAATTTTTCAAAAGAATTATTAAGAAGAACACTTCAACCTTCCTTATCTTGCAGTACCGAACACATACCTTTGGGATAATTTAATGTTGTGTTCCAAACTCTAGATGTTAAGCTTTCCACATTCAAAATTCAGCACCTAACATCATATTAGGTGGTGAATTGGATATCTCAACATGAGAGCTTTCATATGGACTTTAAACCCAATCCCACAGCTGATCCTTTCACGAGATCTCTACATAACCCTTTGGTTAAATGATCAGCTAAGTTCCGATGAGTTGCAATCCACTCAACGGATATGACACCATGCATTATGAGCTCACGAACCCTGCCAGGGGCTGCCGCCCCTTGGACCCTGCTTCTCTCAGGGGCGTTGCCCCCGAACCCCCACCAAGGGGGCTATGCCCCCTTGGAACCCCCGTTAGTCCAATTAATATCCAAATAAGTGTCGACCCTTATTTGCATATTAAACTCAATCTATTTTACACTAAAATACCAACAGGGAAGGCTACTTTTTGATTTTTGGAAAATTATGTGTCTGATCGGATTTGTGAGTCTGGAAAATCAGTCCGGGTTTTTGAATTTTAATTTCCAAACCGTGTCGAATTAGGAGGTGTCCTTTGAACTCGGTAATATTTAGGATGTCTATTAGTTACTGGAATTTTTATAGATTTTTATGAATTTTTCTTAAAGGTTTTCTAATTAATAACTTTTCGTATAGTAAAAGTTATCAGAAATCTGGGCAAGTTAGTTTAAGTGAATTTTAATCCATAGTTTTGCTAGTTAATAAAATTTGGAAAAATTAGGTAAAATACTAAAGACATTTAAGCATCTTTGGGAATTTTTGGGAATTTTATTACTGAGTTCTTATACGATTTACCATTTATGGAAAGCATAACAATTTCGTGTGAAAAACTGTTAGAAATCATAAGAAGGTTAAAAAGGAAAGTGAAAGGTGTTTTGTGTTTATTTTATAAACTAAAGGGTTTAAATTGTTATTTGCTAAAACTAAAGGACTCAACTTGTGTAAACCTGTAACTTTAGAATATTTACATTATTTTACCCTAATCTTATCTTAATGACATTATGAACCTTAACCTACTAACATGGTCATCTTTAATACTTTAAGTTGATAAACGGGAATGATAATAACTAAAGTTACTGAATATGTAAAGTTACCTAAGATGGAGAGAAACTAAAATGAAACCTTATGATTTAGAAACTATGAGACTATGAAATCAAAAAGCTATGAAACTTATAAGTACAATTATAATTCGTGTAAGGTACAGATATCCTGCCCTCTTTCAGTAAGGGTCTTTCATTTCCCTTTTCCTTCAGTTCTCATTCTTCCTTATTAGGATTCCCTATACCATTGCTATGTTCCCTGCTGTTTGTGAACCTTTCATATGATCTCTTGTTTTGTGAACCTTCCATGTGATCTTTTGTTTTGTGAGCCTTTCATGAACTATTTGTTTTGATCGCTTGTCCTGAACCCTGACCTGTGAACCTTGTTTTGAACCGAAATCCGATATACTTGATTTATTTTGATATAAACTTAAATCTGTTAAATCCTTATTTGAACCTAAATGATTTTGAACTATTATTAAACCATATATGAAACTATTTGGGAAAAGTTATTTTAAAAAGAAACAAAACCACTTTTAATGAAAGTTATTAAAAGTTTTGGAAGACCATTTTGAAGAAAACTATTTTGTAAGATCAGTTGTCATGAAAACCATTTTTGAAGGATTGTTTAAATGGACTTTTAAATAGAAACTTTTTAGATAAACTGTTGATATGAAACTTTGATTATAAACTTTTGTTATACTCTTTTGAACCATTCGATATAGTCCTTTTAATCTGAACTTACACTTTGATATAAAACTTAACCTGATAAATTCTAACTTGAACATTTGATATTTAATTCTGAACTGTTTGACATGAACCTTTGCCATGTACCCTTAGGATATGACTTTTGATTATTTTGATAGTACGTTTGACCTTTGACCTGACAGTTTGATATCCTAGCCAATCACTAGGCATGAGGGTTTCGTGTCCATGTCATTGACGCACCTCTGACATGACTCTAGGGCAGGAGAGTGATGACCTGTTCCGTCCCTTATTCATTATTTGCTATGGCCATTATAATTATGATTATTGATTTGACTGTGGGGCGTATGGGTGCATCCTAGATTTGACCTGCTATATGTATATGTTATTTGTTACTTGTTATATTTATCTGGTGACTGATGGTGTGTGCGATACACGTCTTTCACATATCTGGGAGCTAGCTACTCTATTTGGTTACATTTGAATGATGTGATTGGTTTGTTTCTGGGCTCGTGATTGATTTCTGTTTTCTTTATCTATTGAACCTCATGAAGTTTCCCTATTACTTGTTCCCTTTCTTTTCTTTAGTCTTATTCCTTATTTATTCCTGACATCTCATTTTTACACCTGGGTGATCGGTATGACCTGTATTCCTGATTTCTTTTGTACTATTATCTATTATTGTTTCGTTACCGTTATATCTGTTCACTGAGCTCTCGTAACTCAGCCGCATTTCTTTTCCTGCGGCAGGTTTTCGTAGGAAGCTGGGAATGAGAGAAGAGGGTACCTTTGGACTTAGAAGCTTGGATAGCTATGCTGGATTTAGAATTGAACCGAAGATAATATACTTTAGATATAATGTTTTGGAAGTTTCCAATTGTGACCCTATAGATTTGGTATTTTGTTTGTTATCCTTTGAGATTTTTGTATTAATGAAAATGTATGCTTGGTTTTGTTCTGATGTGAATCCATTGTTGTGATATCTTTACCCTTGTCGGGTTGGGGTGTTACAATCATTATTGTTTTTATCAAACTATTACGTAGGTTAGCTGGTATGTGCTTAAACACATACCTTTTCTTGACCAAAATCATACCAAAATAACCAAAAACTAACCAAAATGCCAAAAGATATTGTGTTTTTGTGTTTATATTTGTGCAGGCAACGGATAAACAAAAAAAGGACAAAAATCAAGAAAAACCGGGAAAACGAGCACGAGATTTGGAAAAGGTCAAAAGCCGAAGCCGGGGAAGCAAATGATCAAAGTTTATAATCAAGAAGTCACCAAAGATCCTTGAAGAATCAAAATATTACAAGAATGGCCCTTGGATTTATTTTGGAAAAATGACAGAAATGGTCCCTGAGATTTCAGATTTTACACATTTGGTCCTTATCATATTCACTTCACTAAATCCTAAACTCTGTAAAACAAAACCAGATCCTAAATTAAAGTCCAATCCATAAACTACCACAAGCCCAAAAATACAAACCAACAGCCCACAATTATAAACCCAAAAGCCCACCATCACCCATAACCCGAAACCCAAACCCATCAAACCCTTAGCTAACCCGGTCAATCTACCCATGACCCGGTCAAAATATTCATTAAACAATAAAACAAAGAAATACCGCCAATTACTGTTGCTCCTTCGTCCTCCCTTTACCCTGCTTCATCAAATTTACCTGTACACCCTCTAGAAGGGGCTGACATGTCATAAATGTTGTCATAAGTTATCCTATGTGGCGAATTGAAGCTCCCTGATTGGTTAAGGAGACGTGGAGATGAATCCAAGGGCTGAGATTATCAAGATATGTCGACATCATCAAATTAAAGGCTGGGATTAGCTCCAAAGAAACCCTAGAAGCTTCTGGGATTGGCTATAAATAGCCTCCACTCCTCACAGAGGAAAACATTAGATAGTTGTTAGGTTTTTAGGTTATAATTTAGGAGTAGGATAATTTAGGTAGCTTTTATTGTAGTTATAGCTTATTGTTCTGCTTATTTGTAATTTTTTTTCTTTTCAGTTCTCAATTTGTACTCAAATTTAAGTATTTTAATGAAAGTCAACTTTTGGTCAAACTGCTTATTAGCTTATTTCTAGTGTTTAAGTTCTGATAAATACTACTTTTCTAGTCTTAATCTAGTTATTTGAACCTTTGTCTTTTCTGTTCTTAGCTTAAATATTGCTCTTCTTAGCTTAATTTGCAAATCAGCCCACGACAAGGACTGTTTGGGTCAAGGCTACAAAATAGGTAATAAGTAGAGCCACTGTTCATGTGCCCCTTAGTAATAGTTAATCATCCCAATTTTAGCTTATATAAACTATTTATAGGCTGTTTGTAGTTAATATAGAGCATTTTGAGGTATTGAGTGGATATTGTAAGTTTGAGTTTAGCAGCTGATCTTATAAGCTCCCTATAAGCTCAGGCAATTCAAGCTCCTCTTCTGTGGTATTTTCTAGTTCATAGTATTGCATTCAATTGATTTTCAAAAACTAGTGTAATTTCATTAGGCCTTGTAGAGTTTTGACCTTCTGGTTCAGTCTGCACAAGAACACCACTTGCATATGCAGTCTGCACCAGTTTTTAAACATCATTTAAGGTGGTTATTTCCTGTATTCAATTCTTGATTTTCCTGTTGTAAGATGTTAGCTTACTGATTAATGTCATTTTCAAGTTATGAGTTCAAAGTCTGCTTTTTAATTGCCTATTCAAGGGTTAGAATCTAGTCATTTAGCCTTCAAACTCCATTGCATCAGCATAAAATTGCCTATTCAGCTTTTTTCAATCTCATTTTTAAGCTAGTTATGGTAGTTTCTAAATTCTAATTTCTGTTTTACTAATAGCTTATAAAGTAGTCTCATTATGTTTTAGCTTATCTTTGACCTGTGAGCTTAGTCATCATCTTATATTAAGTCTGCAAATAAGCCTCATCAGCCTGCATTCTCCCCTGTGCACAGCCTACTTCAATCCCTAGCACCCTTTTCTCAGCTTATTTATAAGCTAAGATTAAGCTCTTTAGGATCTAAAAATTGGTGTACCTAATCTCTGCTAACTTATCTTTAATAGGTTGTGCTTATTTGGTGTTGAATAGCTTACTCACTTGCTTATTATTGGTCTGCAATTTAGTCATTTGGGCTGTTTGGTCTAGCTTGTTTTTGTATCTGCTTATTGTTTGTTCCAGCTTTCTAGCTTAATTGTGCATATTATATCCTGTTTTTATTGGGCTTATTCAGATTGCTTCAGTAGACCTTAGCTTATTTTAGATCACATTAGCTTTTAGAAAATGCATTTGCTTATTTCTCATACTAGACTAAGTTTTAAATATTTTTAAGCCATCTGTTCTATCTAGCTTAATTCTAGCTTAATCTGTAGGTTTTAAAAATAACTTCTTTTCAAAATATTAATATTTCCAGCTTATTTGTAAGTCCCAAAAGAAAAAAAGAAAAAAAATTGATTTAGCAAAAAGACTGAGGCCAGGTTCGAACCCTGGACCTCAGCCCTTACTACGCCTCAACAACACACACCCTTACCACTCTTGCCCTTGGGACTTCTCTGTCCTAATGTTCTTCTTTAATTCCTTTATAGTCTCATCCCCTTTTTAGCTTATTACTTCTTTTATGCTTATAACTGCTTATTTAGAACTGTTTTCCCCCTCCTCCTATTTTTCCTAGGTTAGTGTTAGCTTATACTTATTTCCTGCAAAGTTTCATATTTTTCCAAAATCATTTGCTATTTTTAATCATTTAATTTTCTTAATTCAGTTTTTAATTCATAAAAAATTAAATAAAAATCAAAAAAATATAATTCTATTTTCTAAAATTTTATTTTACTGAATAGGACTTAGGAAAATTAATTTGGAATTTCTAGGGTTAGTTTTCCATTAATTTCACTTTTAAAACTCGGGGTTAGCCCAGGTTTTACGCGTTTTTAGATTTCTTTTGCGTTTATAGCTACGTTTGCCTTAGATTAGTATTTCCCTTGCGTTATTTACTGTTTTTAGTTAATATTTCATTATCTTAGTTATAAATCCCAAATATCTCATTTTTATTCACCATTCACTTCACGATTCACGATTCACGATTCCGTAATCACAATTCCATTCATCCTTCGTCGGGACAACGAACCTCGGGTTTTGCATATTTCCTTTGCAATTCCTTGGACTATAATTGACACAAATCAGTTTTTGGCGCTGCTACCGGGGAAGGTTGAAGTGAGTTCGTGATTTCCGATTATCGATTCGTGTTTTGAAGATCCTTCCTCGTGAAGTTATCGTTTTCATTTGTAAATATTTGAAAATATTAAAATCCAAAAAGATTTTCTTTTCAATTTTATTTTCCATTTTTCTTTTGAGATTTTCCATTTAAAAATCCAAAAATATTCTTCTTAATCCTCCTATTCGTTTAATTCTATCTCTTTATCCCTCTTATGTTTAATTCTTATGGCGTCACCCGGCTATCATTGCTTTCATTGTAAAAGTCCTATGGGTGATTCTCTTCGTTGTTACAAGTGTATTTGTGAGCAGTGTGGGGGTAATTGTAGTAACGGATATTGTAATTGGTGCAAATCATTTATTAAAACAAATCCAAATTCGTCCAATGAATCACCAAATTCTTCTGATTACCCACCACAGCCACAGCCGTCTTCGGTCGACCAGCTTAATTGCTTAAATTGTGGAGATCCGTTAAAAGCTGGTTTACTTTGTGAACTTTGTAAGCTTTACTCTTCTAAAGCTGAAACTTTATTCGCTTATGATTCAAATCCAAATTCTCTCAATGAACCGCCAAATTTCTCCGACTATCCTCCACAGCAACAGATGGAGACATACTTGTGTGAATTTTGTGGAGGTTGTCCTCATTCGGAATTTGATTGTCGAACGGGAAACATGCTTGTCTATGAGCAGAACCCTTATAACAATCAGACATCATCCGGATTTGAAACATCTTCATATTATACATCAAGTTCACCACAACAACAATATCACTGTTGTGAGTATTGTGGAGGTCCCCATTATGGTTCTGATTGTCAAACCGAGAACATGCACTATGAGCAAATTCCTTATAACAATCATGACTCATCTGGTTTTGACCAGCCTTCACAATATACTCAGCACCTTCTTCAAAGGTTGTTAGAACAGATGATTGCTCAAAAGGAATGTCAACATGTACATTCAAACCGAAATGAACAATCTTAAGGAGTTGATTCGAAGAAAACAAAATCCTCCCATTGACTTTTCATATTCTGAGGAAAGTGATGAGGAGGAAGAAGAGAATTCAGAGATCAATCCGCTTATTGAAGACCCTTCAGATACCTTTTTAATGGGGGACAAGGAAGTCGAAATCAATCCTCTTAAGGATGTTGATGACCTTGTTCCAATCCCAAGGGTATCCGAGGAACCCTTCGATCTTTCTGATTCTATGTTAGGATCTCTAGAAAATAAGAGTTTCTCATTGCTGGGAGGATTGTTGGGATCTATGAGAAATAAGAATTTCTCATTGCTGCCGATAGTGAAGACTGGTTCCTGCCGATAGTGTTGCATTGCTGCTGCGGTTGGTTCCTGCCGATAGTATTGTTTTGTTTCTGCCAATAGTGCTTATTGCTGCGGATATTATTGTTTGTTATCCGTAGGTTTAGAAAGTTTGTTAGATTTATTTTTAGAAGAGATTGTTGTTTATCTCTTCACACGTTTTCTTGTAAGACGGGTTAGGGTTAGGGTTTCTTATCATTATAAAAGAAACATCCCGTCTATGAGTTTAATGTACCTTTAACGATTTACAATATTCAATAACATCATTCTTAGTTTATAATCTGATCCATAGAGGATCATTGTCGTTTATAGCTTTCTTCTTTATTATACTTGTTGTTTAGTTTCCGCATAAACACTTGTATTCCATTCAGAGGTTCTCGTTTAACCAAGCTCAATCAAGCTCGAAGTACTCAATCCTACAAGTGGTATCAGAGCCTGGTAAGGATCTCTGATAAAGAAGAAAAAGTTCGATTTCATATCTCTTAACCCTCTTTCAATGGAAGACGAAATCCCTCAAAACAATGTCATTTACCAGGAAGATCACCAAACCAAACCTGAAACATCACAAGTCCAAACACAAATCGTCACCACTATGTCCACTAACAATGCTAAATTCCCATATCTGAAGAAAGATGAGTATGAAGTCTGGGCTATGAGAATGGAATATTGGATCACGAACAGTGATTACAATCTGTGGAATGTGATTCTTAGGGGAAATAGCAAGAAGAATACTGGAAGGGATAATGATGGCCATATCTATATAGAGCCACCTGTTACAGCAGAAGAACACCTTGCTGTTCAAAGGGAAACCAAGGCAAGAACCCTTCTACTTCAAGCTATTCCAGAGGATCATATGAGTGATTTTCATCACTTGGATGATGCTAGAAAGATCTGGCATGCTGTAAAAGCCAGATTTGGAGGGAATGATGAATCCAGAAAGATGAGAAAGTCTATGCTCAAGCAAGAGTTTCAGGAATTCAAGATCTCTGAGGCTGAGGGGATTCACAAAGGGTATGACAGATTCCGCAAGATCCTGAGCCAACTCAACCAGTTGAAAGCTAGGCCGGACGATGAAGATTGCAACACCAAGTTTCTGAGAGCTTTGCCACCATCCTGGTCTCAGGTTTCCATAACACTCAAGGCCAAAGGAGGACTGGATTATATGAGCTTTGATGATCTGTACAACAAGCTGAAAACCCTTGAAATTGATATCAAAGGGTATTCCACCTATACACCTCATACTCCAACCCATACTGCTTTTGTTAGTAACTCTGGTGCTAACAAAGCATCATATGGAAACAGTCCGACACCATCAACATCATCAATCTCCTACTCACCTGCCACACCAAAAGCTCAGACCAGATCTGATAATCTTGTAGTAGAGGTGCTTCATTCATTTGTTGTTGAGAGTACACCATAGCAGAAGATTGTTTATGAAGATTTCAATCAGGTTGATGAATTGGATCTGGAAGAGATGGACTTAAGATGGCAGGTGGCTATGATATCGTTGAAATTGGATAGGTTTGAAAAGAAGGCAGGAAGAAGGGTCAACTTTGATGGACAGGAACCTGCCAGGTTTGACAGAAGAAAGGTGAGGTGCTATAAATGTTCTCAAATAGGACATTTTGCCAGGGAATGTACAGATAAGAAGGTGGATGATAAAGCACGATATTCTGCTTTCAAAATTCAAGAGCTGGATTCAGAGGACCCCAAGGCTTTGGTATCTGTGGATTCGATGGTGGACTGGGAACATCATGAGAAAGCTGTTGCAAGTGGAGCAGAGAAGGTCTATGGGATGATAGCTGGATATGGTGAGAAGAAACAAGTGGCTGGTCAGTTTGGAATGATGGGTCATCCATCTCAGGTACAAAACTGCCCATTTGGTTGTGAATCTATATATGCTAAATTGAAACAGGAATTTGATGATATAGAAAGTGAAAATAAGGATAACTTTATTCAACTTAAGGCTCATAAAAAGGCTGTTAAAACATTAGAACAACAAAAGGTCTGGTATCAACAACAACAGTCTGCTTATGAAGTAAAAATAAAGGTTTTGGAAAGAGATTTAAAAAATGCCACTAATGAGTTTAAACATTCTGAAAGGGAAAAAGCTAAGGTAGTATTAGAAAATCAGGATTTACAGTCTAAGCTAGATAATACCTTGGCTAGATTTGATAAGTGGAAAGACTCATCCAAAAACCTTCACATACTTATTAATAGTTCTATGTCTACTAAAACTAAAAGAGGTTTAGGGTTCGGTGACCTGATAGGGCCAAATCAGTACTATGACCCTAATGAGTATAGTGTTTTTAACCCGGAACCTGTAGATTATAGAAAACCTGTAAAGTATGTTAAGGAGGGAGGAATGAATGATGTTCCTCCACCCATAACTGGAACATTTAAACCTGCAGACCCCTATGTTGACTCTGATGATTCACAGATGATTTATGGCAAAAAGGCAAAGAATTTGCCTAATCTTGATTGTGACTCTAATGAATTTGTCTCTTGTTTTTACAGTGACAAATCTTCAGAAATCAAGACTAATGACTATGCCACATGTGGATCAAGTGACAAGTCAGCATCAATAAAATCAGGAGATCTCTCCTCAGAAGTAGCTACTGATGAATCTCAATCAAAGACAGCTGCATTTGAAGATATTTCTTTTGATAGTGTTAAAAACAATAATGTTTCTAGTTGTCGTTCTGTTTCAAACAATTCTAGTTGTGGTTCTGTTTCAAACAATTATGGTTGTGGTTTTAATTCTGTTAAGGATAATTTTGTTTCATGTGTTGGTTTGAATGATTCTGTTTGCAATGAAAAAGTTATTGTTAAGAAAAAGTCCCCTAGAAAGAAATCTTGCTTTGTGTGTCGTAGTTATGATCATCTTATTAAAGATTGTGACTATTATGAAAAACAGATGGGTTTATATGCATGTCAAAATAGGTCTGTATGGAAAAATGTCAATGATATTCCTCCTTATATTCCTCAAGCAGCAAGGAGAACTTCAGTTGCTACTGGCAAGCCAGTTTCTGCTGGTAAGCCTGTTGCTGCTGATAAGTTCATTCCTGCCGATAAGCCTGTTGCTGCTGCTTATCCTGTTCCTGCCGGTAGGATCAATCCTGCTGGTTGGAGAAGCAATATTGCTAGACCTTTCAGCAGACCTACTAGTACTTACTTTCAAAATGATATGAGACCTGTTTGCTTTGACACCATGCACAAGGGAGGGGCAAGATGGAAAACTGCTGTTAAGTCCTCAGCAGGTTGTTCTTGGAAAATCAATAACCAACATATGAAAATGGGGTCCAAGATCAATGGTGGATCTCATCAATCTCCAGGGTTTAATTCTTATTGATCCACTAGGCAGGCTCAAGTCAGCAATGGATTGAGTCTCTCTTGTATCTAATGTTGTATATATATTCTTTATCTCAGGACTTTCCTTTTAGAAGTAAAGATGTTGGAATTGTTGACAGTGGATGTTCCAAGAGTATGACAGGAAATTTAGAAAGGCTGCATGATTTTGTGCCTTTGAATGGAGGTACTGTGACATTTGGAGGAGGAGATGGCATAATTATTGGGAAGGGAACTATAAAAACAGCCAAGTTGGACTTTGAAGATGTGCTTTATGTGAAGGAACTCCAAAACTTCAATTTGTTCTCTGTCTCTCAAATTTGTGACAAGAAGAATAGTGTTCTCTTCACTGAGAATGATTGCTTTGTCCTGTCCAAAGACTTCAAGTTGCCTGATGAAAGTCAGGTTGAACTTAAAGTTCCGAGGAATTTCAACCTTTATAGCTTCAATCTTAGTGATGTTCAGCCTGAGGGTTCACTTGCTTGTCTAGTTGCAAAAGCTTCTGTGGATGAATCTAACAAATGGCACAGAAGAATGGCACATGTGAATTTCAAGACCATAAACAAGCTGGCTAAAAATGGTTTGGTCCATGGGCTCCCTCTCAAGACCTTCTCCAGTGAACACCATTGTGTTGCATGCAACAAAGGAAAGCAACACAAAGCTTCATACAAGGCCATAACTGCTGTGAGCAACATTTCTGAGCCTTTGCAGCTTCTCCATATGGATCTCTTTGGTCCTACTTCTATCAGAAGTATTGATCAGAAGTATTACTGCCTGGTGATTACAGATGATTTTAGCAGGTTTTCTTGGACTTTCTTTTTGGGTACTAAAGATGAAACTTATCCAGTTATTAGGGATTTTATTGCCTTAATAGAAATTCAGCTAAGTAAAAAGGTTAAGTCTATAAGGTGTGATAATGGCACAGAGTTTAAGAACTCTAATCTTATTGAACTCTGTAGGAGTAAGGGGATAAAAAGGGACTATAGTAATGCTAGAACTCCACAACAAAATGGGGTTGCAGAAAGGAAAAATAGGACCCTGATAGAAGCAGCTAGGACTATGTTAGCTGAATCTAAGATGCCCACTATGTTTTGGACTGAAGCAGTATGCACTGCTTGTTATGTGTTGAATAGGGTATCTATTACTAGTCCTCATAATAAAACACCTTATGAACTGTTGTCTAGGAAGGTTCCAAACATTAGTTACCTTAAGCCTTTTGGATGTCATGTCACTATTTTGAACACTAGTGATTACCTAGGCAAGTTTGATGAGAAGGCTGATGAAGGGTTTATTATTGGGTATTCTGCTCATAGTAAAGCGTATAGGGTTTATAATCTGTCCTCTAAAAGAATAGAAGAGACTCTCAACTTAAGGTATCTTGAGGATAAACCTAATTTGCAGGGTGCAGGTCCAGAATGGTACTTTGATCTGGACTATCTGTCTGACTCTCTAGGTTATAATAGATTCAAAGCAAATCTATCTGTTGGTACACATGTTTTTCAATCTAACAGTGCAGGTACCTCAGATGATGATTCTGATGCAGAGAGTGATGAACGACCTATAGTTGTTCCTTCTTTTCCCTCTAACAACATTTCAGGTTCAAAGCTCAAAGATTCTTCTGATATGGCTGGAGGTGATTCTAGTTTTGCAGAAGATCTTGCTAGGCTTCAAAGACAAGAGTATAATGCCAAGAGAGCTGCTGAGATGTTTGGTTCTGGGTTTTCTAAAGAGAGAGAGAGGAGATTCTGAGAAAGGCTGAAGCTGAAGTTAGAAGGCAATTGAATTCAACTGGTGGTATTCCTGTTCCTGCTGATACCATTTCTGCTGATAGTGGATCAGTTCCTGCCGATCCTTCTAATGTTTCTGATGATGTCTCTATTCCTGCTGATGTTCCTGTGTCTTCTCCATCTGTTGACACTTTGGGTATTGATAACTCCCCTGAAAGATTTCCAATCCCTTCTAATCTTGGAAATTCAGTCTCTTCAAAAGATAAGCTGGAAGATCCTCATCATCAATCTAGAACAGGCATTTTCACTTCTTCCTCATATGATGATGACTTCAACCCCTCAATTACTGATCAGGCATCCTCCATTGATGTCAATCCCATTGTTACCAAAAGGATCAATACTGTTCATCCTCAGTCTTTGATTCTTGGAGATCTTAATTCCCCTGTTCAGACAAGAAGTAAACTACATCAACCCAAGTTTGGAGAATCTGCTTTTCTCAGTTATATACAGGATCAGTTAAGGAGCAATCATACTGATTACTTGCGTTGTCTCTATGCTTGTTTCTTATCTCAAGTTGAACCAACTAGTATAGCTCAAGCTCTTGCTAATGATGATTGGGTTGAGGCTATGCAAGAGGAGATGCAGCAGTTCCAGAATCAGAAAGTATGGATGTTGGTACCTTTGCTTGTAGGAAAGCATGCTATTGGAACTAAATAGATTCTGAAGAATAAAAGGGATGCTAGGGGAATTGTGGTTCGAAATAAAGCTAGATTGGTAGCTCAAGGTCATAGACAAGAAGAGGGGATTGATTATGATGAGGTGTTTGCACCAGTGGCAAGAGTTGAAGCTATCCGATTGTTCTTGGCTTTTGCTTCCTTTATGGGGTTTGTAGTATATCAGATGGATGTGAAGAGTGCATTTTTGTATGGAAGGATTGAGGAAGAGGTTTATGTTACTCAACCACAGGGATTTGTGGATCCTCAGAATCCTAATTTGGTTTACAAAGTGGTTAAAGCACTTTATGGTCTTCATCAAGCACCAAGGGCTTGGTATGCAAGGCTATCAGCCTTTTTGCTGAAACATGGTTACAGAAGAGGGGCTATTGATAAAACTCTTTTTATCAGAAAGAACTTCAAAGATATCATTCTGGTACAAGTTTATGTAGATGATATCATCTTTGGTTCCACTAATGAAGCCTGGTGCAGGGAGTTTGAAGAATTGATGAAGAGTGAATTTGAGATGAGTGCTATGGGTGAAATGACTTTCTTCTTGGGTCTTCAGGTTAAGCAGAAACCAGATGGGATCTTTATTTGCCAGGAGAAGTATGTTTATGACATACTTAAGAAGTTTGATATGGAAAATGTGAAGATTGCTACAACTCCTTTTGAACCTCCAAAGCCTAAGTCCAATAATGAACCTGATGCTGCTGTTAATGTTCATCTATATAGGTCCATGATTGGATCACTCATGTATTTGACAGCTTCAAGACCTGATATCATGTTTGCTGTTGGTGCATGTGCTAGACATCAGGTTACACCATTGACTTCTAACCTAAATGCAGTTAAGCGAATCTTCAAGTATTTGAAAGGACAGCCAAAGATGGGACTTTGGTATCCCAAAGACTCTCCTTTTGTGTTGGAAGCCTATAGTGACAGTGATTATGCTGGGGCTAACTTTGATAGGAAGTCTACTACTGGAGGTTGTCAGTTTCTGGGTAGGAGGTTGGTTTCTTGGCAGTGCAAGAAGCAGACTATAGTGGCTACATCTTCTACTGAGGCAGAGTATGTTGCTGCTGCTAGTTGCTGTGGACAGGTTCTTTGGATGCAAAATCAGCTGTTGGATTATGGGTTCAACTTCATGAACACTAAGATCTTTATTGATAATCAAAGTACTATGTGTATTGTTAAGAATCCTGTTTATCATCAAAGGACAAAGCATATTGAGATTCGACACCATTTCATAAGAGATGCTTATGAGAAGCATCTTATTCAGGTGGTTAAGATTCACACAGATGATAATGTGGCTGATTTGCTGACCAAGGCCTTTGATGGTCCAAGGTTTAAACATTTGGTGGTCCATATTGGGATGGTAAATCCCTAGATACTGAGGTTAAGGGGAGGATTGCAGCTTAAGGGGAGGATGAAGCTTAAGGGGAGGATTATTCTTGTTGTTGTTGTATTTCTATCTTTCTTTCTTTTGGTTACTTTTCTTATTTTCTTTCTTTTCTTTTGGTGTGTTTCTGATTTCTTTTTGTTAGTTTAAAAAAAATTATTGTGTATATTTTGTGTGCTAATAAGTTGGTTTTGAGCAACACCTTGCAGGTACAGTGTTGGTGTTTACACCTTCACAATAAATGGTACTCAACTCACCATGTCTCATAGACAAGAAAGAGTTGACTCACCATGAGTGTACGGCTCTGGTGTGATAATCAAATCCGTTGATAGCTGTAATAGCTTGCTCAAAGCTATATGGTACTTCAACTCACCCATGATTCAGTTCTGAGAGTTGAAAATGGTTCTCAATTCACCATGGATGTAACCATTATGGGATCCAAAGAATTGGCTAGTCCACAAAAGTATGGTTTGTGGTAAAGACACTTGGTATCCATATTTGGTATTCAATTCACCAAGGTTTTTTGTTGAAACCAAGAATTGGCTAGTCCTGAGCAAACGGCTAAAGGTAAAGACAAGTCAAATCCGTTTATAGTTGCTGATTTGCTAATGAATCAGATGGTTATCAACGTACCATGATCTAACACATCTAAACATTGGCTACTCCAGTAGTGATGGCTATTGGTAAAGAGACATCAAATCCATTAATTTTCAATGATTCACCTCTCACAGGAGTTAAGACACCTGGATGTGATGAGAATAGTATGAAACTTAAGTGATTTGATGTACATATTGTCATAGTAGCAGCCAAGTTCAAGTGAATGTCATGGTGGCCAGTATACATGTTTTGAAGAAGATTTCCTATTCCTGCTGAACTATTGAAGTTGCTGCTGGATGCTATAGAGGTTGGAATCTTGCAGGTTATGGATGTTGCTGGTTACTCATTGTTGCTGTTGCTAAGTCGCAATCCTCAAGCCTGAGAAGTTAAAGCTCTATCACATTGGAATCTTGCAGGTTAACCTAGTCAACCTCAAGATTAGGGGAGGATTGTTAGGATCTCTGGGAAATAAGAGTTTCTCATTGCTGGGAGGATTGTTGGGATCTATGAGAAATAAGAATTTCTCATTGCTGCCGATAGTGAAGACTGGTTCCTGCCGATAGTGTTGCATTGTTGCTGCGGTTGGTTCCTGCCGATAGTATTGTTTTGTTTCTGCCGATAGTGCTTATTGCTGCGGATATTATTGTTTGTTATCCGTAGGTTTAGAAAGTTTGTTAGATTTATTTTTAGAAGAGATTTTTGTTTATCTCTTCACACGTTTTCTTGTAAGACGGGTTAGGGTTAGGGTTTCTTATCATTATAAAAGAAACATCCCGTCTATGAGTTTAATGTACCTTTAACGATTTACAATATTCAATAACATCATTCTTAGTTTATAGTCTGATCCATAGAGGATCATTGTCGTTTATAGCTTTCTTCTTTATTATACTTGTTGTTTAGTTTCCGCATAAACACTTGTATTCCATTCAGAGGTTCTCGTTTAACCAAGCTCAATCAAGCTCGAAGTACTCGATCCTACATTCTACTTCACAAACTTTCAGTATGACTATCACTAATCCTTTGTTTGATTTTGATTCTGAATTTACTCTAATTTCAGACAATCAAATCTTTGATATTCATAACAAGGAGAGTGATGAGTCAGATACGGAGACAATAATGGACGAGGTGCAAACTTATAGCATACAAAGTACAGCACATGTCCCACCTCCGTATATCCTTCCTGAGCCCAAGCTCAAAGACATACTTCATAAGAGCCATAAGAGCTTATTTGATGATATTCAAAATAAGGAAAATGGTAATTTTGATGGTGAAGAATGGATTCTCATTCCGATAATGATCTTTCTTCCTTTCTTCACCTACCCGGTGACTTCTCCTCTCATTCACTCCTTCGGGAGTGAAGACACCATCTTTGACCCCGGCATCTCTCATTCTTTTTAGCCGTGGGTATCTCATCGGAGTGGAACTTTCATATGCTTTAATGTTTCTCCAAACATCCTGAATGAAAGTCCGATTGAGATTATCTTTTCCACATGCCCCCCCAAGAACAATTAAATTCGGGGCGAGTCTAAGCTATACGACTCGTTAAAAAACAAGCGCTTCGTGGGAGGCACCCCATGCTTATCCTTCTATCTTCTTTGCTATTTTCTAATAAGTAACGTGAGGAGGGCTACCTCTTCCATTTCTTGTGTTTCGTGGTTGTTTGTTGTATGTCCAGGATTTTATCCGAATTATGAAGACTCTTGTGCTCGTGGTTTGCTTCTCTCCACTCGAGTTTCATCATTTGTTGCTCATCCGATATCCTTAATCTTATCGTTTTACGTTTATCTTTGGCATAATTAATAAACGGCCTTAGATTTATGTAGGAGAACCCTTACCTTTAAGACATTGAGGACAATGTCTCGTTTTTGTCTGGGGGGGGGGGGGTGATCTTTCGATTTGATTTGTGCCTTGCATTTTTTTTTGCCGTTTACTCATGCAACCCCATTTTTCCTCCAAAATTGAAAAAAATCCAAAAAAAATGAGAAATTTTTAAAAATTTTGTGCAAAAATGTAATAAATTTTGATATTTTGTTGACTTTCCGCTCGTGAGAGTAGGAATAAAATTTTGACTTGATCGGGTGTGTTGAGCCCAAGCTTGTCCCCTTAACCTTTCTTGGCTAAGCATTCGCGGATCTTATTATTTAAGATTTTAAATTTACGAAGAACGAGAAATGATAGAGTTGTTTAGAAGTTAGATGCTAAGCGTGGAGTAGTTGGTTCTCTTTAGAGCTCATCGAAGTTACTTATGGCCTTTTGCTCCCACAAAATTGTTTCACCATATATATTTGTAAGAATAATTAAAGATGTTAGGTTTTGCCGATGATTAGTTCTTGGTCTTCTTAAAAGAATCCTTGCTTTAAAAATTGGGTACACATCAAGGTTACTTAATAAATACGTTTAATAATAATAAGTTAAGTGCTCTAAGCTACGGATTCGAGATCGGGCCTTGGATCCTTATTTTCGGAAGGCGTTTAGGTCTTGGCTACCCTCTTGCACCGGCCCTTGGACCTCTAGTTCAGGAATGTGTGAGGTCTTGGTCTAACCACCTTGGATCCTCATTTCAGGAATGTCCAGAGTCTTGGAACACTCCGTTGTAATGGCCCTTGGATCCTTAATTCCGGAAGGTGTAAGGTCTTGGAACTAAACCGTGAAGCTCCGTCGTTTAGGGTACGCAAGTGAAAAGTTAGTAATATAAAAAAAAAATGATTGAAAAAAAATGGTGAAAAATAGAAAAAATGCAAAAATATAAATAAAAACCTTGATTTGGACCTCATTTTCAAAGCAACGGTTCTCGAGAGAAGATTGAAAACTACTTAGCGACTTAATTTAGTATCATTATCGGACTAAAAACCTATCGAAACGAGAAAATATGAAGCAATTCATTTCTCACCAAAAATAAAATAAATAGAGGCAAATTAGAAAAATGGGAGCAAGAGGTAATTACACAAGTAACTTCCACGGGTAGTGTTGGCATCTAACTTGTAAATAACAATGATTTCGTTTTTGAACTTAGTTTGGGGACTCATGAAAAATCAGGGACGACGAATTTTATCCGTATGGTCACTTCTTTATGAGTCGTGCTTCCTACTCGTTGACCCTAAAAGTTATTGATAGATAACAATTGTCAACAAAACAGTCACAAGATTATGAGAAAAATACAAAAATAGAATAAAAAGGAAAATCGGGGAGTTTTTAGAACTTAAAGAATTCGTAATCTCTTTTGAAAATTTTGCTACTTTTCAAAGTTAGTAAAAAGAGATTGGAAATTTTTGGTTTCGAAAACGTGTTCTTATAACATTGCGTGAGGACACTGCAATAACTTAGTCTGGGGAATTTTGGTATGTACTTAAACACATACCTTTTCTTGACCAAAATCAAACCAAAATAACCAAAAACTAACCAAAATGCCAAAAGATATTGTATTTTTGTGTTTATATTTGTGCAGGCAACGGATAAACAAAAAAAGGACAAAAATCAAGAAAAACCGGGAAAACGAGCACGAGATTTGGAAAAGGTCAAAAGCCGAAGCCGGGGAAGCAAATGATCAAAGTTTATTCTCAAGAAGTCACCAAAGATCCTTGAAGAATCAAAATATTACAAGAATGGCCCTTGGATTTATTTTGGAAAAATGACAGAAATGGTCCCTAGGATTTCAGATTTTACACATTTGGTCCTTATCATATTCACTTCACTAAATCCTAAACTCTATAAAACAAAACCAGATCCTAAATTCAAGTCCAGTCCATAAACTACCACAAGCCCAAAAATACAAACCCACAGCCCACAATTATAAACCCAAAAGCCCACCATCACCCATAACCCGAAACCCAAACCCATCAAACCCTTAGCAAACCCGGTCAATCTACCCATGACCCGGTCAAAATATTCATTAAACAATAAAACAAAGAAATACTGCCAATTACTGTTGCTCCTTCGTCCTCCCTTTACCCTGCTTCATCAAATTTACCCGTACACCCTCTAGAAGGGGCTGACATGTCAGAAATGTTGTCATAAGTTATCCTATGTTGCGAATTGAAGCTCCCTGATTGGTTAAGGAGACGTGGAGATGAATCCAAGGGCTGAGATTATCAAGATATGTCGACATCATCAAATTAAAGGCTGGGATTAGCTCCAAAGAAACCCTAGAAGCTTCTGGGATTGGCTATAAATAGCCTCCTCTCCTCACAGAGGAAAACGTTAGATAGTTGTTAGGTTTTTAGGTTATAATTTAGGAGTAGGGTAATTTAGGTAGCTTTTATTGTAGTTATAGCTTATTGTTCTGCTTATTTGTAATTTTTTTTCTTTTCAGTTCTCAATTTGTACTCAAATTTAAGTATTTTAATGAAAATCAACTTTTGGTCAAACTGCTTATTAGCTTATTTCTAGTGTTTAAGTTCTGATAAATACTGCTTTTCTAGTCTTAATCTAGTTATTTGAACCTTTGTCTTTTCTGTTCTTAGCTTAAATATTGCTCATCTTAGCTTAATTTGCAAATCAGCCCACAACAAGGACTGTTTGGGTCAAGGCTGCAAAATGGGTAATAAGTAGAGCCACTGTTCATGTGCCCCTTAGTAATAGTTAATCACCCCAATTTTAGCTTATATAAACTATTTATAGGCTGTTTGTAGTTAATATGGAGCGTTTTGAGGTATTGAGTGGATATTGTAAGTTTGGGTTTAGCAGCTGATCTTATAAGCTCCCTATAAGCTCAGGCAATTCAAGCTCCTCTTATGTGGTATTTTCTAGTTCATAGTATTGCATTCAGTTGATTTTCAAAAACTAGTGTTATTTCATTAGGCCTTGTAGAGTTTTGACCTTCTGGTTCAGTCTGCACAAGAACACCACTTGCATATGCAGTCTGCACCAGTTTTTGAACATCATTTAAGGTGGTTATTTCCTGTATTCAATTCTTGATTTTCCTATTTTAAGATGTTAGCTTACTGATTAATGCCATTTTCAAGTTATGAGTTCAAAGTCTGCTTTTTAATTGCCTATTCAAGGGTTAGAATCTGGTCATTTAGCCTTCAAACTCCTTTGCATCAGCATAAAATTGCCTATTCAGCTTTTTTCAATCTCATTTTTAAGCTAGTTATAGCAGTTTCTAAATTCTAATTTCTGTTTTACTAATAGCTTATAAGGTAGTCTCATTATGTTTCAGCTTATCTTTGACCTGTGAGCTTAGTCATCAGCTTATATTAAGTCTGCAAATAAGCCTCATCAGCCTGCATTCTCCCCTGTGCACAACCTACTTCAGTCCCTAGCACCCTTTTCTCAGCTTATTTATAAGCTGAGATTCAGCTCTTTAGGATCTAAAAATTGGTGTACCTATTCTCTGCTAGCTTATCTTTAATAGGTTGTGCTTATTTGGTGTTGAATAGCTTACTCACTCGCTTATTATTGGTCTGCAATTTAGTCATTTGGGCTGTTTGGTCTAGCTTGTTTTTGTATTTGCTTATTGTTTGTTCCAGCTTTCTAGCTTTATTGTGCTTATTATATATTGCTTTTATTTGGCTTATTCAGATTGCTTCAGTAGACCTTAGCTTATTTTAGATCACATTAGCTTTTAGAAAATCCATTCGCTTATTTCTCATACTAGACTAAGTTTTAAATATTTTTAAGCCATCTGTTCTATCTAGCTTAATTCTAGCTTAATCTGTAGGTTTTAAAAATAACTTCTTTTCAAAAAATTAATATTTCCAGCTTATTTGTAAGTCCCAAAAGAAAAAAAATAATTGATTTAGCAAAAAGACTGAGGTCAGGTTCGAACCCTGGACCTCAGCCCTTCCCACGCCTCAACAACACACACCCTTACCACTCTTGCCCTTGGGACTTCTCTGTCCTAATGTTCTTCTTTAATTCCTTTATAGTCTTATCCCCATTTTAGCTTATTACTTCTTTTCTGTTTATAACTGCTTATTTAGAACTGTTTTCCCCCTCCTCCTATTTTTCCTAGGTTAGTGTTAGCTTAAACTTATTTCCTGCAAAGTTTCATATTTTTCCAAAATCATTTGCTATTTTTAATCATTTAATTTTCTTAATTCAGTTTTTAATTCATAAAAAATTAAATAAAAATCAAAAAAATATAATTCTTTCTTCTAAAATTTTCTTTTTCTGAATAGGACTTAGGAAAATTAATTTGGTATTTCTAGGGTTAGTTTTCCATTAATTTCACTTTTAAAACTCGGGGTTAGCCCGGGTTTTACGCGTTTTTAGATTTCTTTTGCGTTTATAGCTACGTTTGCCTTAGATTAGCATTTCCCTTGCGTTATTTACTGTTTTTAGTTAATATTTCATTATCTTAGTTATAAATCCCAAATATCTCATTTTTATTCACCATTCACTTCACGATTCACGATTTCGTAATCACAATTCCATTCATCCTTCGTCGGGACAACGAACCTCGGGTTTTGCATATTTCCTTTGTAATTCCTTGGACTATAATTGACACAAATCATTAGCCTAAGCCCTTTTTATGTCCCCTACTGCCCAATTTCATGAACCCTCAATTCCCGTTGGGAAGCGTGAATGTTATAAATAGATCTATTGGGAGTAAAGTCCCCGTTTGGTTTGACCAGATAGGCGAACGAATGTATACCATGTCAAAATACAAGTGTCTGGGATAAACACTTGCCGGGCCCTTATATTTAACATGCTTCTAGAGCATAAAAAACTATTATAGCTTCGGTTGCATGAACTTAGTGCTAGCATAATAGAATATTTTATGTGACATTATATACATCATAATGTTCATGTACAAAACTATTGGTCCAAACTTATTGTTTACTGCTTTAAATTTAAACCTATGAACTCACCAGCTTTTTGCTCACTTTTAGCATGTTTTTCTCAGGTGTTTAGGCAACTCATTAGTGGAAAGGCATGGCAAGGCGATGGACTTAAACTATTTACCAAACTGTTTTCACAGACTTTCAAGACTTATTTTTGAGGGACCACTAAACTCTTGGGCTTACTTGTGAAAAAAAAAATCTTAAATGAAAGTTGATTTAAACTATTGAATATATTTTTACGAAGAGTAGCACCCCATGACCCGAATGCTTCCGCAAAGCCAGATTTTGGGGGTGTTACACCTGAGCCTTCTCAGTTTTCACAGAAGTGGTAGGAATCCCTCTGTGGGATTCTTTCCTAGAGACAATCACAAAAGCATCTTTAACTTCAGGAAGGACTTCCCTAGTCAAGATAGTACTTCTTATGGGTTGATAAATGTCATCAAGACCTATAAGGAATTGCATAAGTTTTAACAGTTTACCATGATCAATTAACTCTTGTCTAGCCTCACATGTACAATCAGGAAGTTTGGTAAGAATGTCAAATTCTCTGCAAAGAGAATTCAACTTATGGTAATATTCAGAAATAGGCAAACCCTCTTGTTTAAAACTATTAATTTTCTGAAGCAACTTAAACACAACAGACCTATCAATTCTGTCATAGGTCTTTTAAATCTTTCCACACTACAGAAGCATTATCAGAAAACACATGACCAAGATACACATCCTGAGATAAAGAACTTTAGACCCAATTCAAGACAATTGCATTACACCTATCCCACTGAGCCTCTAATAAAGGACTAGCAGCATAGGCAGACCTAAGACAAGTACCATCAAGAAACCCCATCTTATTTTTAATTTGCATAGCCAATTTCATAGCACTAGACCAAACTCTATAGTTCTCAGCACCAAACAATTTGACAGTCACAATCGATGCACAATTAGAATTATTAGGATGCAGATGCAGAGGATTACTCTGATCTAAACTACTAATCATAATAGCCATAATGAACAAACAGATAAACACACAGATACAAGAAACAAGAAACAACCAATCAAACCAAGCAAATAACAAGAATACCAGACCAGAACAAACCAACTAAATAAGAAACAAACAGAGATACTAAAGTAACCAAACAAAGCAGATAAACCAAACAGAATAAACAGATAACAAAACCAACAATAACCAATCACAATAATCCTTAACTTCCAAGACTGCCCAATTCCTATCCTTATGGAATCTAGGCTCAATAACACCTGAACACCTAAACTCACACCCAAGAAAATCCAATTGTCCAGTAGAGCAGACTGGGATAGACCAGAGCAGGTTTCTGTACCAATCAAGTTGGAAGGTCAAGGTGTTAATCTGCCCGTTTGCACCCACTCTTACTGAGATAATGAACTCTTAAAGGAAGAAAAAGACTTACAGTGCTATCATTGGCCATAAGTAGCGGAATACAACACAACATCTCTAGATTCACTTAGTCTAGAGCTGTCGTAACCAAGAACCAGCCCAAGAACCACATAATCACTAAATCAAAGAAACCCCCAAATATCAAATTAGGGTTTCAACCAATAAACCACCAAGAAACCACAATCAACCGTCAATTCTTTGATTAATCGCTTCCTGAACCACTGAATCGTAATAGGAACAAAAACCCCCAAAATATAGGGTTTCAAGAAAAAACCCTAAATCTTAAATTGAAGACTTAAATCACCAATTAACCCAAGAATCAACAAGATCCAACACAGAAACCGTTGGATCAACCAAAACCCTAATCAAGATCCACCAAGAAGTCAACATATCAGAACCTACTGCTCTAATACCATGTTAAAATGGTACAAAACAACTAGTTTAATCACCCAACCACCCCTTGGTGATCTCAATTTTATTATAACAATAAACACTGAAGACTTGTCCCTAAACGGATGCAAGCCAAGTATAATTACAAAAGAAGAAAGGTTGTCCACCTAATGAGTGCAACCAGATACAAGACTCACACTCTAACACACTATACTAAAAGCAAACCTGCAGATCAAGATAATCTGCTATAAACCTGTATTACAATCACTAAGACTAAAACCCAGAAGTATAAACTGACGATGAAACCAAGAAGAAACCAGTTATCACTAGAGAGAAAAATGTGTGTGTAAGTTGTGAGAGAAAACAACTGAATGAAACCCTAGCTCGGATGAGATCCTTATATAGCCCAATGTTTCACTTCACACCCTGCACATACATAAACTATGCAAACACAGCTCAAAGATAAAAGTTAGCTCAAACCGTTATAAACAATTTACATAATAACCCCTGAAATTTACATATAGATATTGTCCAAATTAGCGTATTCGGGTTTGAATAATCATTATTAGTAGCTCATGCGCAAGTTGAATTAGTGTATACAAATATACATTCAAGATTCCTGTTTAAATTTAATTAACATCTCGATCAAATCCATTGCATGTTAAGCTCTACTATAGTGGGAAATTGCAATTAAAATTATATGTTGAAAAATTGTATATATGAAATTTACTTTCTTACTTTTTCTTATGCGAAATCTTCGATTAATTTTCTAAAATCAATATGATATAATATTTCACGCAAAATGGGCATTTCATATACTTGATGTATTCGGCTTAAATTTCCACGACTTGATGGAAAAAAAAAAAAAAAAAAAAAAAAATGAAAACAAAAGATTACCAAAATCTTGGATTAATTAAACAATTATCGGCTATTCGGAGCTTTACATAATCGGATCATTGAAGATGACAACCAAAAAACACGTGACTCACTTTGTGTATACACAATGTCCTAAAAATCTAGGGCCTCCTAAAATTAGAGGCTACGCCATAACTTTACTTGTTTTACCCTTGAGCCACCCCCAATTGCAACAATAATAACGTGAAGCGAATGTAAAGTAACACAAAAACAAAAAAGTTTACCTGGTTTAATTGATCCACGAGATCAAAATGATTAATGCACATTCACGGATATAAATGATTTATCTTTTGTTATTAGGGCTACACATATGAAACAATGAACATATATATAACCATGACACGCTAGCTAAATATAATTAACTTGTATACTTATTGGAATGTGCCCTAGCTACATACAAGATACAGTACTTTCCAACAAGTCCGTGTTGCATGCTGTCCGCACCCTCCTTGGGATAAGTATCCGTTAAGTTGAAAGCATATTACGTCTACTTATCCAGTCAAAATCCCAATTTCAGAGTAGGTTTCATAAAATCCCATATAGTTTATCAATTACTATATATTGTTAACAGGCCATGCAAGAACTAGCTAGCATCAATTCTATTAACGCATTCTTAAATAATAAGAGTAGATAAATAAAAAACATTTTTGGTATTAGTAAACTCCCACGCCAAAATGATTTTACATTTTTTTTTCTCACTGAGTCGTTGTCATTAACCTTAATGCTACTTCTTTAATTTGCATTACCAACTATAGTCGTTGTCTTATACGATGTTTCTAAGATATTCATTCTCCATTATTTAACGGAATCTTCATGTGAAAGATACTACCTAATTATCTTTCATTCCTTTGTTTTGTTAGAGTTCTAACAAACTTGTTATTAGATGATAAATAAGCCTAAACCCACAAACGGATTCACACCAAGATGGTATCACAGCCTTGATCCAAACCCTAAACCCACATACGGGCTTAGGCTTATTTATCATCTACTCCCTCCGTCTCAAAATTATTGTCAGAAGACAAAAAAACACAAAGTTTAATAAAAGTGGGGCAATTACAATTCTTAACCAAACAAATTGTATATTCTCTCACAAAATTCCCTTTTTATTACTAAAAATGAAAAATAGACAATTATTTTGAGGCATCACTGAAAAAAATATGGACTATAATTTTGAGACGGATAAAGTAATAGTTATAACATATTCTTGCTTTTTGTAAGTGACATATTAAACAATCAAGACAGCAGATGTATAAGAACTACATTAACGCATTGATATATAGTCAAAAGTTCATCTCATGTAATTTAACTAGAAAAATTGCGTAGGATTCCTCCTCAACCGGGCATGATTCTCACACGAAAGACACACCAATATATGCTTATACACATGCGAATGTTAAGTCGTAAGAAAAGCACCTTCAATCATGTGGTTTTGGTCTAGAGATATGCTTGAAAATCCGAATATCTTTACTTCGTTCATTTACATTTCAATATTTTTTGATGTAGTTTGGTCCATCTGTTATATTTTTTATTTTTATTTATTTATTTTTTTTTTTTTTTTTGAACGACAATATTATTTGCACCAACTAGCAATTACTAGCGGGCAAAACAAGATGAAACCAGGAGACAACAAGCCACAATTGGGTCGGTAATCCAAACTAGCCAAATAAGAGATTTTCCTGTTCCTACGGGCAAATACAGTGCTTGTTTAAGTACTAGCTTGCCAACACAATATATTTTCTAATCTATTGTCTAACAGTAGCTAGCTAATTTACTTTATGTGGCTACTAGCAGCGACATTTTTATCTGTAAGAATGCATCCAGTTATTGTTTGTGCTTAGCAATATATTCGACAAAGTTCTATGAGTCCTTTTGTCGATGTTGTCTTATGATAGAGCTAATAACATGCATTATTTGTGCATTATGCCATGAAAAAGACCTTGGAAGAAAATGTTCTATTGTATGTGGGAACTTGAACTCAGAGACACCACTTCTGTGAATGTTGTTAGTTTTGATGGACAAATATTAATGTGTGTATGTCTAGAATCGAACTCGGGACCACGGGATTGCACACATTACGTATGAGGAATTAATGTATAATAATTAATATATAAACCGTTATGTATTTAATTATTAAAACACAAAAATAATGACTAACGGACGTTAAGTAGTTAACGGGAATTGACTAACGACCGTTAGGGAATAAGAGAAGGACTATAGATGAAATTAGAGGAACATGAAGCTTTCGGAATCCCTTAGGGATTGCATGGCCGGTCGTGTATGGGCTTGGAAACCCATTCCATAGTCAACTTGTTCTCCAAGATTCTAAGTCTATAAATACAAGGCTAGGGTTAATCATTCTTCACTTCTTGTGCACTAGCTATAACCCTAAAAGTCTTTTCTTCTTCTCTATGCTTAGGATCGATCAACATAAACCGTAAAAGGGTCGATCCAATTGTTTTTTTAGAAAAACAAGTTTTGTATTTACATTACTAGCATAATCTTTAATTCGGTTATAATACGTGTGTATAAGATTGTGGTATTAACAAATTATAGTTAATATTCTTGGATTTAGAAACAAAACGGTAAGAGGTGTCTCGTTAATCCATTTTTCATATTAAAAGAAGAAGATTTGAAGTTTGATCCTTGTTGTGCTAGAATCAAATGGTACGTTCTCTTTATGTTTTGATTAATTCTTTATATGTTAAAATGGATCTTACGCTTCCGCATATATAATATGATTACTTGAATAATATGTATGAACTTGTTATGATTATTAAATTCTAACAAATGCAAACTTAGATCACGCTTAAACAGTTAATGAGAATCAAAATGCAGAATATATGACCAACCTTTATCAAACTCCTCCTGCTAATCTTGCATAATTAAAATTTGTACAAGCAGATCATTTTTCTTCAATGGACGCTAAAATGATTGACACTGATTGTTAAATGTCCATACGTTGTTCATTCGCCTGAAGTAATTGTTTTTTATGCGCTTAATAATCTTCTGTAATCTGCGTTTGTACGTAATTAAATTTGTCAAGATGTTTGTTGATATAAACCAATCATGCTTATAATTGGTTGTATATATAATTTCGTCAGATTTAACAATAGTCAAATCTTAGCTCTAACATTAATAAATAGTACACGTGAAGCTTCATTCCAAATATATTATGAATGTCCGTACATTAGTATACCCTCCTTAATTTATTCACTCCTTGTGTTAGTTTTAGAGTTTTGAAAAGCATAAAAGGCGTGTCATGGCGGCGTCAAGGCGACGTTAAGGCGTGAGGCGTGACCTCAACGTTACGAAAGAGATCAAGATGTCGACTTTAGGCGTGACGTGAGATGAGCCCTCAAAAGGCGTGAGGCGTGACGAGTTTTTTTATTCAACTTCAATAATTTTTTTATTTTTTGAAAATCAAGAATATTACATGTAATGATAGTTTCTTAAACTTATTCATTATGTACAACGCTTTTAGTAAATTCGATATATATGAAATATGATATAAATACATAATATTTTCATATTTTGTGTCGCCTTATGTCACACCTTAAAAACGCAAAAGCTCGCCTTAGCCGCTAAGGTGTGAGGCTTGGTCATGCCGTCACGCCACGCCTCGCTCTATTTATAACCTTGGCTATAATTGATGCAGGACGCATAAACGAATTTTGATAAACCCTTAACCCAAAGGTATCTTTAGTCCAAGGTACGAGGATGAACCCTCAAAGAAATAAAACCCTAATAAGAGAAAACTATTAAAACTCACAAGTTTATTAGAGACCAAAAGATCGACTACAATTATAATAGGCCCTGCGTATAGATCATAAAAAAGTTATATTTCTTCTCATGACTCCTAATTAAACTAGAAATATTAATTCCAAATTTAACCTTAAGCAAAAGTCAAGGCACAATAATAAAATTTGGCATATAGGTAGAACATAGATGCCAATTTAAAATCAAACATATATCGAGGTAGTTATTAGCATCCATGTTTCACCTAAATATCAAACACTTATTTCTCAACAACAAAATAAATATCCAAGCCCCTCATATGTTCTTCACTATCTTGTCCGTATCATTCCCCTTTATTTGAAAAGAAGTCGACCCCAAGTTTTCATGTGTAGTTGCTTCATCTACCTCACAAAAATTCATTCGATGACGCTTGCGGGAGTAGCCTTGAACTCCACATTAACTCGAGTGCTCTCTTCATTTTTTTTAACACGCCTACCACACTCCCAATGGTACACACATGTAATTAAATGTCAGTTTATGAAATCTACATTATCAATCATTAAGTCCTCAGTGAAAACATAAAACTCTTCTTTGTTTGCCGGTGAAAACTTCACTGGCTTCATAAACTCAACAATCATATATAACCCATAATCTAAATCCTGAAATTTCAATTCCTTGACACGTTTGGAATCCGTGCTTTCATATGCGTGATTGTTCAAAACCCTCAAATCCTTTATGTTTTCTAGTACATTAGTCGAGTCTTCCACACTAGTTTTATCAACTTCAACAATGATCTTGAGTTTCAACAACTTTTCTTCACAAGTCTTCAAAACAACTTCATTTGTTGTTATCTTTGTGATCCATTTGCTTACAAACTTCTTTTTTGAGTAAAAGGTTGTTACATCCGGTGAATGTATTACTCCAAAAAATGTTTAAGTACAAAGAATGTGATGAAATCTCACATCTGAGTCCGTTACATAGGCGATGAAGATAACCTAACAAAGCACAACTACTTCTAAAACGAAGAAACAACTGTTACTAGATTACATTTGACTCAAATTGACACCAAACATAACCTACTATGTCTTACGACCACGAAGCTTTATGTCCAAAGTGTCACAGAAAACCTCTTGTTATTTGGATAGACCCTTTGCATTGTACAAATCATCGTCGTATGGATCATAATCATCATCCAATGTTTTCTTCCACTGTTTATACAAGCTATTGGTCCCATAGCCACCACTATTTTTCGACTATTTTGAAGCGATAAAGCTCCCAGTTTCATCAAAAACATCCTCCACAACACTTTCACTGTCATCACTAACATGCACGGATGAATTCGTAGACACAGGTTTAACAACTTTAGGATTCATGGCCAAATTAGGAGAATGTTTAACATCTTTTTACTCGGACGACAAATTAGAAGTTGGTTGTTCATTGGTCACTTGCCCTCAACCACAGAAGTAACATTATTAGGCACGCTATCACATTCTGATCCAGCTCCATATTATCCTTTTGGCCATCGTCCAATTCAGTAAGAATATCAAAGGCGTTTCCGGTTTTCACCAATTTTGCATCCATATTTGGTTGTATAGAAGTTGACACCTCCTTTGATTAATCCTTAGAAGTAGAACCCACCTTTGACGTTGCTTGTTTAGGCTCATAAACAAATTTCTTGTTAACATTTACACCTTCAAATTTCCTATTGTTTTATCCTTTACGTCTCACATCCGTAAACCCTTCTCTTTGGTTTTTTATTCGATGCCACATTAGGTTTTGAAACAGTAACATTCTTCGAGCATTGACTATCCATATGACCAAATATCTTACATGAATCACATCTCGGTGGGTCCACTTGTACTCAAATTGAATGGTCGTTCAAAACCGTTTGCATCTAACAAAGGGCAGTAGCCACCAAATGACATTTGAAATCAATTTCAGCATTTAACTCGATAAGCGCACGAACATAGCTATTTATACCCCACAACTCCTCACACATAGTTTTCATATATAAATTAAAAAGCATGGGCGTGCCTAGTTTCGATGCTATTATACTTAACTCATTACCTGTGTACGCGGTCATTGGGACATCATGTAGTTTGACCCAAACTGGAATCCTTCTTAAATCATCTTTTGCCAAGCACACACTAGTTGACTAAGTTTTGAAAATTATCGGAACTATACGAATCATCCAATAGACGTTTAGGAGTACAGCCTCCATGTTCTCTTGCGTTGAAAATTTAAAGAAAATGTTGGGAACACGTCTTAGATTATTGAAGTATCGATCATATTTTGTAATAGGTTGCTTAGGTCTTTAAGTTAGATTTATTCTACAGCCTGTGTAGAAGGCCCATGGGCTGTAGGCTTTTGTTTATTTTCATTCATGGGCGTTTATTGTTTTCTTATTTAGGGCCAAGCCCATCTCATTGTACTCTATAAATAGCCCTCCCATTGAAAGGGAAGGGTGTTGGTTAATGCATTATTCAGTTTATCATTCTTAAGATTTAACCTACATTTCTCTCTCTCTCTTAATCCTCCTAGTAACCTTGTGTGATATTATCGAGACCTAACAAGTGGCATCAGAGATAAACAAGGATTTAGGAATTTGTTTGTGATTCGTTACTGTTCATCAGAACGTTTTTCGAGTTAGGAAAAAATTGAAATTTTCCGAGTTAGGAAAATTTTCAAAAGTCCCGAGCAACTGTAACATTTCCGAGTTAGGAAAATTTTTCAACAAGTCCCGATTAAAAGAACTTTTCTGAGTTAGGAAAAATTGAAAATTTCCGAGTTAGGAAATTTTTCAAGCTTGTCCCGAGTTACTAAATTTCCGAGCTAGGAAATAATTCAACAACAATTTTTTTGACTCTACGCTTCCGAGTTAGGAATCGTTAAGTTAAGGAATTGTCGAGTAAAGATATTTTCCGAGTTAGGAAAGATTTTCGAGTTAGCTTTGTAATTTCCAAGTTTGGAAGAAACGCTATTTCTTTGTGAGATTTAATATTTCCGAGTTAGGAGAATTGTGAATCTTTTAAGTTTAGAAAATTTCATAAAATTCCGAGTTAGGAATATTTATATATCTTCCGAGTAAGGACGATCTTAAATCTTCCGAGTAAGGAATTTTCCCAAATTTTCGAGCAAGGAACATTCTAACTTTTTCCGAGTAAGGAAACATATTATCTTACAAATCTTGTGTGATTCTTCCGAGTAAGGCAGTTACCGAGCAACTTCTCAAAATCTTTCCGAGTTAGGAAACAAGTTGTGCGCAATTTAAAACAAAAGAACACAAATCCTATTTCCTTGGAACGATCCAACATCCACAGGTTACAACGTGATGTCTCAACCACCATACAACAACTACTTCAACAATAAACAACAACAGTATCAACAGCAACAACCGTAACAACAGCAGTACCCTCAACCGATGTACCAATTACAATACCCACCACAACAGTATCAACAACCACACATCCTCATGCAACAAAACCAACTTATTCCTCAACCACAACCGATGCAGAATTACCAGCAACTACCACAAAAGCAACCTTACTGGTTTGACAAAATGTGCGAGGCAATAAGCAGTCAACAGTCCCGACACGAGGCCGGATCTCTAGACACCCCACTAATGCTTACTCCGGGTAACTATGTGCAGTGGTCGAGTCGTTTCCTTCGGTTTATCGAGCAGAAGAAGACCCATGGTAAGTTCATGAAAAATGTCATCATTGAAGGACCATACCCACAACCTACTACCATAGTTCTAGGAGATGCCACTGCACCTCCACCAAGAGCAACAACTACAATTCCCACTCTTGTTGCTCAACTCACCACAGAACAGGTTCAACAACAAGAGGCTAATGAATTGGCAATGTCTTATATACTTCAAGGGATTCCAAATCCTATCTTACGAAGCATTGATGCACAAAAGACAGCCAAGGATATGTGGGAATACGTACACCTTCTTATGGAAGGTACTGCATTAAATAAAGAGGACATGGAGTCTAAACTCTACATGGAGTATACCAACTTTATGATTGAACAAGGGGTATCGTTGGAGTCATACTACCACAGGTTTACAAATGTAGTCAACGATTTAGACTGTCACAACATCAAACTACCCAGGATTGCAGTAAACTCTAAGTTTCTGGGATGTCTCGGACCAGATTGGCAACAGTACGTGACGTTTTTTCGACAAGCTAAAAGGATAAACGACGTGTCTTATGGGTTGTTATATGATTACCTAAAACAACACCAATCTGAAGTTGACAAGGATAGAGCAGCACGTGGGGGATTCTCATCAGCACCTAATCCAAACCCACTCGCATTGATGGCTCAGTCACAGTTTGTACCACAACCAGATCAGAGTTATGTCCAGCCTATGCATACCCCAATGTACCCTTCACAGACTTCATCAACCCAAATCGTCCCATATGAAGCACCACCACAATATTCTGATAATCAACTGGTGTCATACGACAACAACGATTCAATGATGTACACTAACGTTGAAAATGATGAAGATGATGCGTTTAACTCATTGAACGAGGGATTTGCTCTAATTGCCAAAGAATTTAGCAAAGTCTCTAACAAGTCTAACAACCGCCTAAGATCTTCTTCGAACACCCGTAATCAGGCAGTTGTTAATGATGGCAGAGTTGAGATACAGAACAGGGCTTCAGGGAGATATGGTTCAGGCAGCTATACGGGGAATTCAGGTGGACAGAGGTTCAATGCAGCTGGCAGTAGTAGGAACAGTGTTGGTAACACCCAGCGAAGGGCTGAAATTGTTGAAACTGGGAGTACTGGGATTGGAAACACAGGGATCAAATGCTATAACTGCGGGGGAAAGGGTCACGTAGCCAATGCATGCCCCAAGCCAAGAACTAGGGGAAGTGCATATCACAAGGAATCGCTTCTTTTGGCCCTCAAAGATGAACGTGGAAGCACTCTGACTGAAAAGGAGCAAAGCTTCATGGCGAATGCTTACTCAGATGATGACATGGAGGACCTGGAAGCAGCCGTGATGCTGATGGCTAATATGCAGGAAGTGAACATGGGTGAAACAGGCCCGGTCTATGATACCGATGGCTTGTCTCAGGTACCTAATTCGGCATGTCTCATTGATGAAATTGTGTCACCCTTTGCATCTGCATCAGCCGGAGAAAATCTTGGACAAAATGATTCATTATCATCCTCTCAAGTCGATGATCAAATAAACACCGTTGTTACATTTGATGAAGATCAAATTAACCCCGTTGTTTCATTTGATGATCCTCTCTCTGATGATAATAATGACCAATTTGAACAAGAAAATCTCTTGCCGGACTCAGAGCTCATGACCCTGCTACTGACCACCAAGACACAGTTAGATGCTCATAAATCCCAAATTGATAAGTGTAATGAAATAAACAGAAATCTAAAAGCAAAAGTCACGTTATTAACTAAGGATAATGAGTGCTACAAGCAACAACTTTAAAGTTTTGAAAACCAAGAAAAACGTGAGAAAAGCTTTGAGTCTGCATTCCAAGAGTCATATGTGCAGGTACAAAATTTAGAACATCAAGTTCGTGAATTGACTGTTTCCAAGAATGAAATAATTTTACAAAAAGAACAAGAAAAATTAGACATTCAAAAACAAGTTGACATTCTTCACTCTGAAATTAATCAAACAAAAACAGAGTTGTCCACTTGTCAAAATGATTTTTCTGAAAACCGAGAAAGTTCAAGGAAACGGGTTGATTTATATATTGAGGAAATTCTTGTCTTGGAATCCAAACTTAAAGAATTTCAGAACATTGTGTATAAAACTGGCAAATCAATAACCACCATCCAAAAGCTAACGGTGAAACCAAGTCCAAAAGGATATGGGTTTGCTATTGGCAGTGACAAACCATGTTTTCTACATAAAGCACTCAAAGAAAATCCAAACTTATATAGTGCTGAACATTTGTTTGACGATTCCTTTATGCGTGTTATTGTTTACACTTGTGAGGAGGAAATAGAACAGGCGGATGAAAGTCGATCTAAAATGAGTCAAGTCCGTTATCATAAACCATATGATTATTTTCAAGTACCTCATATTAGCGAAACCTTCATCCCGCAAAAGGAAAAATCACAACCATCATGGTTTGTTGAATAGGATGCATTTCCTGAAGTAGTCCCTGTAACCAATGAGGCACAAGTAAATAACTCTTTGCAAAAGCCAGGTGTTGTTTCTTCTATGCCAAAACCATGTCGTGTCCTCCGATATTCTAATAATTTTTTGGAGGACATAGAATTTTTGGAAGACGCAATTGAACGAAACTCAAAAATAACAGTCTCTACTATTCTTTCTCCTTATGAAAAGGAAAAGAGAGATGTTTTTCAACAATGATTTTACATTTTTTTTTGGTATTAGTAAACTCCCACGCCAAAATGACTTTACATTTGTTTTTCTCACTGAGTCGTTGTCGTTAACCTTAATGCTATTTCTTTAATTTGCATTACCAACTATAGTCGTTGTCTTATACGATGTTTCTAAGATATTCATTCTCCATTATTTAACGGAATCTTCATGTGAAAGATACTACCTAATTATCTTTCATTCCTTTGTTTTGTTAGAGTTCTAACAAACTTGTTATTAGATGATAAATAAGCCTAAACCCACAAACGGATTCACACCAAGATGGTATCACAGCCTTGATCCAAACCCTAAACCCACATACGGGCTTAGGCTTATTTATCATCTACTCCCTCCGTCTCAAAATTATTGTCAGGAGACAAAAAAACACAAAGTTTAATAAAAGTGGGGCAATTACAATTCTTAACCAAACAAATTGTATATTCTCTCACAAAATTCCCTTTTTATTACTAAAAATGAAAAATAGACAATTATTTTGAGACATCACTGAAGAAAAATATGGACTATAATTTTGAGACGGATAAAGTAATAGTTATAACATATTCTTGCTTTTTGTAAGTGACATATTAAACAATCAAGACAGCAGATGTATAAGAACTACATTAACGCATTGATATATAGTCATAAGTTCATTTCATGTAATTTAACTAGAAAAATTGCGTAGGATTCCTCCTCAACCGGGCATGATTCTCACACGAAAGCCACACCAATATATGCTTATACACATGCGAATGTTAAGTTGTATGAAAAGCACCTTCAATCATGTGGTTTTGGTCTAGAGATATGCTTGAAAATCCGAATATCTTTACTTCGTTCATTTACATTTCAATATTTTTTGATGTAGTTTGGTCCATCTGTTATATTTTTTATTTTTATTTATTTATTTATTTTTATTTTTTTTGAACGACAATATTATTTGCACCAACTAGCAATTACTAGCGGGCAAAACAAGATGAAACCAGGAGACAACAAGCCACAATTGGTTCGGTTATCCAAACTAGCCAAATAAGAGATTTTCCTGTTCCTATGGGCAAATACAGTGCTTGTTTAAGTACTAGCTTGCCAACACAATATATTTTCTAATCTATTGTCTAACAGTAGCTAGCTAATTTACTTTATGTGACTACTTGCAGCGACATCTTTATCAGTAAGAATGCATCCAGTTATTGTTTGTGCTTAGCAATATATTCGACAAAGTTCTATGAGTCCTTTTGTCGATGTTGTCTTATGATAGAGCTAATAACATGCATTATTTGTGCATTATGCCATGAAAAAGACCTTGGATGAAAATGTTCTATTGTATGTGGGAACTTGAACTCAGAGACACCACTTCTGTGAATGTTGTTAGTTTTGATGGACAAATATTAATGTGTGTATGTCTAGAATCGAACTCGGGACCACGGGATTGCACACATTACGTATGAGGAATTAATGTATAATAATTAATATATAAACCGTTATGTATTTAATTATTAAAACACAAAAATAATTACTAACGGACGTTAAGTAGTCAACGGGAATTGACTAACGACCGTTAAGGAATAAGAGAAGGACTATAGATGAAATTAGAGGAACAAGAATCTTCCGGAATCCCTTAAGGATTGCACGGCCGGTCGTGTATGGGCTTGGAAACCCATTCCATAGTCAACTTGTTCTCCAAGATTCTAAGTCTATAAATACAAGGCTAGGGTTAATCATTCTTCACTTCTTGTGCACTAGCTATAACCCTAAAAGTCTTTTCTTCTTCTCTTTGCTTAGGATCGATCAACATAAACCCTAAAAGGGTCGATCCAATTGTCTTTTTAGAAAAACAAGTTTTGTATTTACATTACTAGCATAATCTTTAATTCGGTTATAATACGTGTGTACAAGATTGTGGTATTAACAAATTAAAGTTAATATTCTTGGATTGAGATACAAAACGGTAAGGGGTGTCTCGTTAATCCATTCTTGTTATCAAAAGAAGAAGATTTGAAGTTTGATCCTTGTTGTGCTAGAATCAAAAGGTACGTTCTCTTTATGTTTTGGTTAATTCTTTATATTTTAAAATAGATCTTACGCTTCCGCATATGTAATATGATTACTTGAATAATATATATGAACTTGTCATGATTATTAAATTCTAACAAATGCAAACTCAGATCACGCTTAAACAGTTAATGAGAATCAAAATGCAGAATATATGACCAACCTTTATCAAACTCCTCCTGCTAATCTTGCATAATTAAAATTTGTACAAGCAAATCATTTTTCTTCAATGGACGCTAAAATGATTGATACTGATTGTTAAATGTCCATACGTTGTTCATTCGCCTGAAGTAATTGTTTTTTATGCGCTTAATAATCTTCTGTAATCTGCGTTTGTACGTAATTAAATTTGTCAAGATGTTTGTTGATATAAACCAATCATGCTTATAATTGGTTGTATATATAATTTCGTCAGATTTAACAATAGTCAAATCTTAGCTCTAACATTAATAAATAGTACACGTGAAGCTTCATTCCAAATATATTATGAATGTCCGTACATTAGTATACCCTCCTTAATTTATTCACTCCTTGTGTTAGTTTTAGAGTTTTGAAAAGCATAAAAGGCGTGTCATGGCGGCGTTTAAGGCGTGAGGCGTGACCTCAACGTTACGAAAGAGATCAAGACGTCGACTTTAGGCGTGACGTGAGATGAGCCTTGAAAAAGGCGTGAGGCGTGACGAGTTTTTTTATTCAACTCCGATAATTTTTTTATTTTTTTAAATGAAGAATATTACATGTAATGATAGTTTCTTAAACTTATTCATTATGTACAACGCTTTTTGTAAACTCGATATATATGAAATATGATATAAATACATAATATTTTCATATTTTGTGTCGCCTTATGTCACGCCTTAAAAACGCAAAAGCTCGCCTTAACCGCTAAGGTGTGAGGCTTGGTCATGCCGCCACGCCACGCCTCGCTCTATTTATAACCTTGGCTATAATTGATGCAGGACGCATAAACGAATTTTGATAAACCCTTAACCCAAATGTATCTTTAGTCCAAGGTACGAGGATGAACCCTCAAAGAAATAAAACCCTAATAAGAGAAAACTATTAAAACTCACAAGTTTATTAGAGACCAAAAGATCGACTATAATTATAATAGGCCCTACATATAGATCATAAAAAAGTTATATTTCTTCTCATGACTCCTAATTAAACTAGAAATATTAATTCAAAATTTAACCTTAAGCAAAAGTCAAGGCACAATAATAAAATTTGGCATATAGGTAGAACATAGATGCCAATTTAAAATCAAACATATATCGAGGTAGTTATTAGCATCCATGTTTCACCTAAATATCAAACACTTATTTCTCAACAAAAAAATAATATCCAAGCCCCTCATATGTTCTTCACTATCTTGTCCGTATCATTCCCCTTTACTTGAAAAGAAGTCGACCCCAAGTTTTCATGTGTAGTTGCTTCATCTACCTCACAAAAATTCATTCGATGACGCTTGCGGGAGTAGCCTTGAACTCCACATTAACTCGAGTGCTCTCTTCATTTTTTTTAACACGCCTACCACACTCCCAATGGTACACACATGTAATTAAATGTCAGTTTATGAAATCTACATTATCAATCATTAAGTCCTCAGTTAAAACATAAAACTCTTCTTTGTTTGCCGGTGAAAACTTCACTGGCTTCATAAACTCAACAATCATATATAACCCATAATCTAAATCCTGAAATTTCAATTCCTTGACACGTTTGGAATCCGTGCTTTCATATGCGTGATTGTTCAAAACCCTAAAATCCTTTATGTTTTCTAGTACATTAGTCGAGTCTTCCACACTAGTTTTATCAACTTCAACAATGATCTTGAGTTTCAACAACTTTTCTTCACAAGTCTTCAAAACAACTTCATTTGTTGTTATCTTTGAGATCAATTTGCTTACAAACTTCTCTTTTGAGTAAAAGGTTGTTACATCCGGTGAATGCATTACTCCAAAAAATGTTTAAGTACAAAGAATGTGATGAAATCTCACATCTGAGTCCGTTACATAGGCGCTGAAGCTAACCTAACAAAGCACAACTAATTCTAAAACGAAGAAACAACTGTTACTAGATTACATTTGACTCAAATTGACACCAAACATAACCTACTATGTCTTACGACCACGAAGCTTTATGTCCAAAGTGTCACAGAAAACCTCTTGTTCTTTGGATAGACCCTTTGCATTGTACTAATCATCGTCGTATGGATCATAATCATCATCCAATGTTTTCTTCCACTGTTTGTACAATCTATTGGTCCCATAGCCACCACCATTTTTCGACTATTTTGAAGAGATAAAGCTCCCAGTTTCATCAAAAACATCCTCCACAACACTTTTACTGTCATCACTAACATGCACGGATGAACTCGTAGACACAGGTTTAACAACATTAGGATTCATGGCCAAATTAGGAGAATGTTTAACATCTTTTTACTCGGACGACAAATTAGAAGTTGGTTGTTCATTAGTCACTTGCCCTCAACCACAGAAGTAACATTATTAGGCACGTTATCACATTCTATCCAGCTCCATATTATCCTTTTGGCCATCGTCCAATTCAGTAAGAATATCAAAGGCGTTTCCGGTTTTCACCAAGTTTGCATCCATATTTGGTTGTATAGAAGTTGACACCTCCTTTGATTAATCCTTAGAAGTAGAACCCACCTTTGACGTTGCTTGTTTAGGTTCATAAACAAATTTCTTGTTAACATTTACACCTTCAAATTTCCTATTGTTTTATCCTTTACGTCTCACATCCGTAAACCCTTCTCTTTGGTTTTTTATTCGATGCCACATTAGGTTTTGAAACAGTAACATTCTTTGAGCATTGACTATCGATATGACCAAATATCTTACATGAATCACATCTCGGTAGGTCCACTTGTACTCAAATTGAATGGTCTTTCAAAACCGTTTGCATCTAACAAAGGGCAGTAGCCACCAAATGACATTTGAAATCAATTTCAGCATTTAACTCGATAAGCGCACGAACATAGCTATTTATACCCCACAATTCCTCACACACAGTTTTCATATATAAATTAAAAAGCATGGGCGTGCCTAGTTTCGATGCTATTATACTTAACTCATTACCTGTGTACGCGGTCATAGGGACATCATGTTGTTTGATCCAAACTGGAATCCTTCTTAAATCATCTTTTGCCAAGCACACACTAGTTGACTAAGTTTTGAAAATTATCGCAACTATACGAATCATCCAATAGACGTTTAGGAGTACAGCCTCCATGTTCTCTTGCGTTGAAAATTTAAAGAAAATGTTGGGAACACGTCTTAGATTATTGAAGTATCGATCATATTTTGTAATAGGTTGCTTAGGTCTTTAAGTTAGATTTATTCTACAGCCTGTGTAGAAGGCCCATGGGTTGTAGGCTTTTGTTTATTTTCATTCATGGGTTGCGCCCCATTTTATTGTTTTCTTATTTAGGGCCAAGCCTATCTCATTGTACTCTATAAATAGCCCTCCCATTGAAAGGGAAGGGTGTTGGTTAATGCATTATTAAGTTTATCATTCTTAAGATTTAACCTACATTTCTCTCTCTCTCTTAATCCTCCTAGTAACCTTGTGTGATATTATCGAGACCTAACAAGTGGAATCAGAGATAAACAAGGATTTAGGAATTTGTTTGTGATTCGTTACTGTTCATCAGAACGTTTTCCGAGTTAGGAAAAAAATTGAAATTTTTCGAGTTAGGAAAATTTTCAAAAGTCCCGAGAAACTGTAACATTTCCGAGTTAGGAAAATTTTTCAACAAGTCCCGATTAAAAGAACTTTTCTGAGTTAGGTAAAATTGAAAATTTCCGAGTTAGGAAATTTTTCAAGCTTGTCCCGAGTTACTAAATTTCCGAGCTAGGAAATAATTCAACAACAATTTTTTGACTCTTCGCTTCCGAGTTAGGAATCGTTAAGTTAAGGAATTGTCGAGTAAAGATATTTTCCGAGTTGGGAAAGATTTTCGAGTTAGCTTTGTAATTTCCAAATTTGGAAGAAACGCTATTTCTTTGTGAGATTTAATATTTCCGAGTTTGAGAATTGTGAATCTTTTAAGTTTAGAAAATTTCATAAAATTCCAAGTTAGGAATATTTATATATCTTCCGAGTAAGGACGATCTTAAATCTTCCGAGTAAGGAATTTTCTCAAATTTTCGAGCAAGGAACATTCTAACTTTTTCCGAGTAAGGAAACATATTATCTTACAAATCTTGTGTGATTCTTCCGAGTAAGGCAGTTACCGAGCAACTTCTGAAAATCTTTCCGAGTTAGGAAACAAGTTGTGCGCAATTTAAAACAAACGAACACAAATCCTATTTCCTTGGAACGATCCAACATCCACAGGTTACAACGCGATGTCTCAACCACCATACAACAACTACTTCAACAATCAACAACAACAGTATCGACAGCAACAACCGTAACAACAGCAGTACCCTCAACCGATGTACCAATTACAATACCCACCACAACAGTATCAACAACCACACATCCTCATGCAACAAAACCAACTTATTCCTCAACCACAACCGATGCAGAATTACCAGCAACTACCACAAAAGCAACCTTACTGGTTTGACAAAATGTGCGAGGCAATAAGCAGTCAACAGTCCCGACACGAGGCCGGATCTCTAGACACCCCACCAATGCTTACTCCGGGTAACTATGTGCAGTGGTCGAGTCGTTTCCTTCGGTTTATCGAGCAGAAGAAGACCCATGGTAAGTTCATGAAAAATGTCATCATTGAAGGACCATACCCACAACCTACTACCACAGTTCTAGGAGATGCCACTGCAACTCCACCAAGAGCAGCAACTACAATTCCCACTCCTGTTGCTCAACTCACCACAGAACAGGTTCAACAGCAAGAGGCTAATGAATTGGAAATGTCTTATATACTTCAAGGGATTCCAAATCCTATTTTAAGAAGCATTGATGCACAAAAGACAGCCAAGGATATGTGGGAACACGTACACCTTCTTATGGAAGGTACTGCATTAAATAAAGAGGACATGGAGTCTAAACTCTACATGGAGTATACCAACTTTATGATTGAACAAGGGGAATCGTTGGAGTCATACTACCACAGGTTTACAAATGTAGTCAACGACTTAGACCGTCACAACATCAAACTACCCAGGATTGCAGTAAACTCTAAGTTTCTGGGATGTTTCGGACCAGATTGGCAAAAGTACGTGACGTTTGTTCGACAAGCTAAAAGGATAAACGACGTGTCTTATGGGTTGTTATATGATTACCTAAAACAACACCAATCTGAAGTTGACAAGGATAGAGCAGCACGTGGGGGATTCTCATCAGCACCTACTCCAAACCCACTCGCATTGAAGGCTCAGTCAGAGTTTGTACCACAACCAGATCAGAGTTATGTCCAGCCTATGCATACCCCAATGTACCCTTCACAGACTTCATCAACCCAAATCGTCCCATATGAAGCACCACCACAATATTCTGATAATCAACTGGTGTCATACGACAACAACGATTCAATGATGTACACTAACGTTGAAAATGATGAAGACGATGCGTTCAACTCATTGAACGAGGGATTTGCTCTAATTGCCAAAGAATTTAGCAAATTCTCTAACAAGTCTAACAACCGCCTAAGATCTTCTTCGAACACCCGTAATCAGGCAGTTGTTAATGATGGCAGAGTTGAGATACAGAACAGGGCTTCAGGGAGATATGGTTCAGGCAGCTATACGGGGAATTCAGGTGGACAGAGGTTCAATGCAGCTGGCAGTAGTAGGAACAGTGTTGGTAACACCCAGCGAAGGGCTGAAATTGTTGAAACTGGGAGTACTGGGATTGGAAACACAGGGATCAAATGCTATAACTGCGGAGGAAAGGGTCACGTAGCCAATGCATGCCCCAAGCCAAGAACTAGGGGAAGTGCATATCACAAGGAAGCGCTTCTTTTTGCCCTCAAAGATGAACGTGGAAGCACTCTGACTAAAAAGGAGCAAAGCTTCATGGTGAATGCTTACTCAGATGATGACATGGAGAACCTGGAAACAGCCGTGATGCTGATGGCTAATATGCAGGAAGTGAACATGGGTGAAACAGGCCTGGTCTATGATACCGATGGCTTGTCTCAGGTACCTAATTCGACATGCCTCATTGATGAAATTGTGTCACCCTTTGCATCTGCATCAGCCGGTGAAAATCTTAGACAAAATGATTCATTATCATCCTCTCATGTCGATGATCAAATAAATACCGTTGTTACATTTGATGAAGATCAAATTAACCCCGTTGTTTCATTTGATGATCCTCTCTCTGATGATAATAATGACCAATTTGAACAAGAAAATCTCTTGCCTGACTCAGAGCTCATGACCCTGCTACTGACCAGCAAGACACAGTTAGATGCTCATAAATCCCAAATTGATAAGTGTAATGAAATAAACAAAAATCTAAAAGAAAAAGTCACGTTATTAACTAAGGATAATGAGTGCTACAAGCAACAACTTTCAAGTTTTGAAAACCAAGAAAAACGTCAGAAAAGCTTTGAGTCTGCATTCCAAGAGTCATATGTGCAGGTACAAAATTTAGAACATCAAGTTCGTGAATTGACTGTTTCCAAGAATGAAATAATTTTACAAAAAGAACAAGAAAAATTAGACATTCAAAAATAAGTTGACATTCTTCACTCTGAAATTAATCAAAAAAAAAAAAAAAACAGAGCTGTCCACTTGTCAAAATGATTTTTCTGAAAACCGAGAAAGTTCAATGAAACGGGTTGATTTATATATTTAGGAAATTCTTGTCTTGGAATCCAAACTTAAAGAATTTCAGAACATTGTGTATAAAACTGGCAAATCAATAACCACCATCCAAAAGCTAATGGTGAAACCAAATCCAAATGGATATGGGTTTGCTATTGGCAGTGACAAACCATGTTTTCTACGTAAAGCACTCAAAGAAAATCCAAAGTTATATAGTGCTGAACATTTGTTTGACGATTCCTTTATGCGTGTTATTGTTTACTCTTGTTAGGAGGAAATAGAACAGGCGGATGAAAGTCGATCTAAAATGAGTCAAGTCCGTTATCATAAACCATATGATTATTTTCAAGTAGCTCATATTAGCGAAACCTTCATCCCGCAAAAGGAAAAATCACAACCATCATGGTTTGTTGAATTGGATGCATTTCCTGAAGTAGTCCCTGTAACCAATGAGGCACAAGTAAATAACTCTTTGCAAAAGCCAGGTGTCGTTTCTTCTATGCCAAAACCATGTCGTGTCCTCCGATATTTTAATACTTTTTTGGAGGACATAAAATTTTTGGAAGACGCAATTGAACGAAACTCAGAAATAACAGTCTCTACTTTTCTTTCTCCTTATGAAAAGGAAAAGAGAGATGTTTTTCAACAACAATTTTTACCACACGTTCAACACCTGAAACTTTGTGCTACACATTGGGAACAGGAACTGCAATCGGATATTGCATCAATGATGAACATTTTCAAAGCAAAAGACTACAAAATCTTGAAACAAAAATTTCAAAATAAAAATTTGGAAAAAGAAGCAGATCGACTTTTGGAAAATGTTCTATATTCTGATATTATTTCTGTGATTATGAATTCTATTTTTGTGGATTGTAATGATATGATTGTTGATGCTCATTCTGTTGATATTAAGTTGTTGAGATTAAAGATAGATGATTTGAGACAAGAAAATGAGAGGCTTAAACATGTCAATGATGATGTGAGAAACGATTTTTCAAAAGAAATTTGCAATTTTAACAAGAGGTTGCATTGGTGTCAAACTCAGAGTCTCGCCTCTGAGTTAAAATTACAACACCAAATCACATCTGTGTCCTTTCAAAACAGTCATGCTTCTGAAAATCTTATTGAGAAAGAAAATGTTGTTTTAAAGAAGCAAATTTCTAAATACAAAAAGGACATCGATAAAGTTTGCGAAAACCAAAATAACCTTCTTCGATTAAATCGTGAATTAGATTCTAAAATTCAACAACAGAAACACATCATCATTGAATTGAGAGAGAAAATTAATGTACGTGAAAAAGGGAAAATTGCAAACAAGAATGTGATTAAGCCAGGCATGTATAAAGTTGATAAGATACCTAAGAAAGCATCTTCCCAGACCACTAATGTGAATGCTTCCACTTCTACAGGACTAGGCACCTCTAAAGTTAGCAGATCCAAGGCTCCCGTGAAGAATAGTGTTGGAAACCTAAGAGCAACTCCCCTAAGGACCAAGAAGTAGAAGTTCACACTAGGACTTTGAATAAAAAGCAAGTTATATCTAGAGTAGAATCAAGCTTTAAAACATGTAATTCTAATTCTGATGTTACGAATGCTGATACTCTGGATGTTTCGAATAATGGTCTTATTGATGCTTATTGTGTGTTTTTTCGTATGAGTGTTTTGTCTGGTAATCATAAAAGTTGTGTTGCACATACCCTTTTGTCTCGTAAGAAGAAACGTACTACTGGCATTTCCTCTAGGCCCCCTACCGCTGCCAAGTCAATCTTAGGGAAACCGCCAAAAGTAGTTTCTAAGAATACCGTAGACAAGACCATAGGCCCTAAAAGAACAATCCAAACACCTAGTGCCTTTACTAGGAAGAAAGCGGAATCTAGTTGGAATTGGCAACGTTGGCTTCAGATTAAACCTAGTTTCACTTGGTTACCTAAGAAGCCTAATAATTGTACTACTAACCCAACGGGTTCCACCGTTACTGTCTCTCCATCTGTATTGTCACCTTGTGATGCAGGTGATACAAATCGTACTCTGGATTGTTGATAGCGGGTGTTCTCGACACATGACAGGCAACCTAAATCTTCTAGTAAACTTTGTTGAAAAGTTCATAGGAACTGTCAGATTCAGGAATGATCAGTTTGCCGCTATCATAGGCTATGGGGACTATGTCAGTGGGAACATCGAAATCAGTCGTGTGTACTACGTAGAAGGCCTTGGTCATAACCTCTTCTCCGTTGGCCAATTTTGTGATGGTGACTTGGAAGTCGCATTTAGGGAGAAAACTTGCTTTGTTCGAGATCTACACGGAAATGATCTTATGAAAGAAAAACGCGGAACAAATTTGTACACCATTTCATTATCAGAGATGACCGCCACTTCTCCAATATTCTTACTCTCTAAGGCACAACCCACAAAAGCATGGTTATGGCATAAGCGTTTGTCTCACTTGAATTTCAAAACAATGACGGAACTTGCACGTCATAAGTTAGTCGACGGGCTTCCCAGATTTCGGTATGCCAAAGATCACCTTTGTCCGGCATGTAAACAAGGCAAAAGTACTCGTGCTCGTTTTTATCCAAAAACAGAGCACAGTACAGATCATGTACTCCAGCTTCTTCATATGGATTTGTGTGGACCAATGAGAGTGCAAACAATCAACGGGAAACGTTACATTCTGGTAATCGTGGATGACTTCTCTCGATGGACTTGGGTCTACTTTCTTCGCAGTAAAGATCAAGCTCCTTCGATGATCATCACCTTTCTCACCAAAATTCAGGTTCAGCTCCGCAACACAGTTCGCAAAGTAAGAACAGACAATGGAACCGAATTCAAGAACCACACTCTCCGTGAGTACTTTGAGAAAGTCGGTATTGAAAAACAAACATCTATTCCTCGCAGCCCCGAACAGAATGGAGTGGTTGAAAGACGTAACAGAACGTTAGTCGAAGCTGCAAGGACGATGTTGATTAACGCTCAATTACCTGATTACCTTTAGGCTGAAGCTATCTCCACTGCATGCTACACCCAAAACCGTTGCATGATCACCAAAACACACAACAAAACACAGTATGAACTTGTTCACAAACGTAAACCAAACATAAATTACTTTCATGTATTTGGGGCCCTCTGTTACCCAAATAATGATCGGGATGACCTTGGAAAGTTGAAAGCCAAAGCGGATATTGGAATTTTTATTGGCTACTGTGAGAATTCAAAGGGATTTCGCATCTGGAACCGTCGAACCCGAAAAATTCAAGAAACGATACACGCTCATTTCGATGAACTCAGGGACATGGCTTCTGAGCAAAACAGCTTAGGACCCGATTCTAACCGTCTAAACTTTCCTGATCATTCAGCTGCACCACTATCCTTCAACTGTAAGGACTCAGAAGATCTGTTTGCTCCGCTGTTTCCTGATTCGTTCATTAGTCGTGCTCCTGCCGAAACCACCAGTTCCGCTGCAATACCTGTTCAAGAACAGGCACCTGATACACCAGTAACGTCTACCATAGTTGCTGACGATACACCACCTACGGAACCATCATCATCTGTCGATCAATCAACCTCTAATACCAAGACTGCAGCTGAAGATCCACCCTCACTTTCTGAAGTACCCACACCACCAGACTATGACGGAAACATACTTTTTAATCCATTTGCTCCGGCTCCCACCATTCCGGATACTGCCGAGTCATCTACGAGCAATTTGGATCCGTCAAACATGCATCAAAACTTTCAACACTACCCTTCTACCCACAAGTGGACTAAGGATCATCCGTTAGTGAACGTGATTGGTAATCTAGATAATCCGGTCATGACACGCAAGAAACTCCAAATGGACGGTGAAAACTGTATTTATGCACTCACCGTTTGTCAAACCGAACCGAAAAACATAAAGGAAGCACTCACTTAAGATAATTGGATTGAGTCAATGCAAGAAGAACTCGATCAGTTCAAGCTTCTCGAAGTGTGGGAATTAGTAGAACGACCATCTGGAGTTTATGTTGTCGGCCTAAAATGGATCTGGAAGAACAAGTTGGATGCGGATGGGACAGTAATTCGTAATAAATCTCGCCTGGTAGCTAAAGGATACAGCCAAGAAGAGGGTATCGACTTCGAGGAATCTTTCGCACCAGTGGCAAGAATTGAGGCCGTTTGTATGTTTCTGGAATTTGCAGCTCACAAGAATATTACTGTATATCAAATGGACGTGAAGCCGGCGTTTCTGAATGGACAACTCCGGGAAGAAGTGTACGTCACACAACCAGACGGCTTTGTCGACCCAGAACATCCGAAGCATGTTTACAGGCTCAAGAAAGCCCTCTATGGCCTTAAATAAGCCCCGAGGGCATGGTACGATAAACTGTCAGCATTCTTAAGAGCTAATCATTTCTCTAAAGGTTCTGTTGATCCAACGCTGTTCATACAAAAACACGGGGAGGATATCTTAATTGTTCAAATCTATGTAGATGATATCATTTTTGGTTCAACACATAAGAAATACTCAAACGCTTTCGCTAAATTAATGAAACATAACTTTGAGATGTCTATGATGGGTGAACTGAAGTTCTTCTTAGGACTGCAAGTTCATCAATCACCCCGTGGTATTTTTCTAAACCAGGCCAAATATGCACTAGAAATTTTGAAAAAGCATGGCATGTCAAGTAGTGATACCTATAATACACCGATGTTCTCATCATCCCCTAAGCTGGATGCTGATTTACATGGGACACCAACTGACCCTAACAAATACCATAGTATAATTTGGTCACTCATGTATCTAACAGCCAGCAGACCAGACATAGTCTTTGCCACATATCTTTGCTCCCGCTATCAGTCTAGACCAACTGAACGACACCTCTCTGAGGTTAAACGAATCCTTCGATACATAAAGGGAACCATTAACTTGGGGATCTGGTATCCGAAGGATTCTGGCTTTGAACTAATTGCCTTTTCAGACGCTGATCATGCAGGATGCTTAGATACAAGGAAAAGTACTTCAGGGGGAGTGCAATTCTTAGGTGACAAACTCGTATCTTGGTAGTCAAAGAAGTAGGATTGTACATCACTGTCGTCAACAAAATCCGAATACGTAGCCATGTCGGCATGCTGTGCTCAAGTCATCTGGATGCGGTTACAGCTAATGGATTATGGATACGTGTTCAACAAGATTCCGATGTATTGCGACTCCAAAAGTGTCATTGCTATTTCGTGCAACACCGTGCAGCATTCCAAGTCCAAGCATATCGCTCTTCGATATCACTTCATCAAAGAGCATGTGGAACAGGGTACCGTAGAGCTTTACTTCGTGGGTACAGAATACCAACTGGCCGACTTATTCACCAAAGCCTTGCCTCATGCAAGATTTGTGGGATTAGTTCACCAGATTGGTATGCGATGTTTGACTCCAGAAGATTTGGAAAATTTTCTCAAACAAAGCTAAACGAGTCACACATCATGGCTACTTTGTATCATTTTTCATAAAAAAAAAAAAAAAAAAAAAAAAAAAAAAAAAAAAAAAAAAAAAAAAAAAAAAAATCTCGTCACAATGAATAATATGTGTTATCCCTTCACATCACAAGGGCTACAAATGTCAAATTTGTTAATAGGTTTTACACTTTAGGACTTTTAATGAACTTGGATAAAAGTTAAGGGATTAAAGGTGACATGAGTGCAAACCTTAAAACCTATATAAGCCCAAAGTCTTATTCTTTTTTCTCACAAATTTCACAGTACACAAACACAAAACTAAAAACCCGCCAAAAGTAATTCCTCATTCATACGCAAGATTTTTGATTTTCTGGAAAACTCATTTGTAAGTGTTAAACAGGCTTAATTATGTATTGTAATCACTAGCATGAAATCTTGTAACCTTTCTGTGGCTCAATTTGGCCTTACGAAAATTAGGGTTCATAGCTTTAATTTGGGGATTTCTTGTATGTTATGTTTCAGTCTAATTGTGTGTTTTCCTGATCATAACAACATGTTTAGGAGTGATCTTTCAATGCTTAATTGTTCTGTTTAACCACATTTGATGCGTATTGAGATTATGGGGGTTATTTAGGTCGAATTAATGGCTGGGAACAAATGAGTGTATGTTTTTGTGTTTTTATTGGTGGGATATGTTTGTTTATGTCTAGTGATCATGCGCTTAGGAGTTCATTCCATGAATCAACCATATGTTCTAAGTCGAAAGTTTTTAGGACAAAAATGCGCTGTGGAAATTTTTGTATGGTTTGTTATGGATTTCTGTATGCATGATTGTGGTTAGGGCATTAGTTTTAAGTTGTTAGTTGTTCATTACTTGTTGCTTGAATATGTCCTGAATGCTTTAGGATTATTTGAATGTTCCCGAGTTAAGCTATGAATGTTGCTGAGTAAGACATATTTTCTCCGAGTTAGGAGATTGTTCTTGGTTTTTTGAAATTGTTAATAAACTTTTCCGAGCAAGCCTATTTATCTCCGAGCAAGGAGAATTAAACTAAGGTGCTTAGAATCTTCCAAGTAACTCAATTTGTTTCCGAGTAATCTGATAAACAGGCTTTCCGAATAAGGATTTTAACTTTCTCCGAGTAACCAAAGTAAATCAGACTTTCCAAGCAACCTTTATCTTAAGTCTTTCCGAGTAACTTATATGGACCAATTTTTCCGAGTAAGCCAAAATTCTGAGTTAGGAGGATTTTGTTTAGTTTCCGAGTAAGGAAACTTGTAGTCTCCTACTTAGACCAGACATTTCCAAGTTTGGACAAAATCCTCCGAGTAAGGGTTATTTCCTCCGAGTAAAGGGTTAATTTTCCGAGTAACTATTGATTTGCAGACTTAGGAAATTGTGTGCATAAGTTCAATAGTTGAGAGTCTTTGCTGATATGTGCTGATCTTGAATACATGTTTGCCTGTTTCAACTATGTATGATCATCTGTGATTGTTTCTTTCTAAGTGATACATCATTTAAGCCGGATTGAGTTCATGGACTATATCACTAACACTAACACTATTCTACACCCTCTTTTGTGTGGTTGTTTGTGTTTGTGATCTACAGGATAGTCATGTCTCAGACTTCCATTGCTAGAATAGACATGATCCCAGAAGGGGATGAGCGCCAGATTAGCAAGTCCAACTCCAGAGCAGATTTCGATGACCTGAAATGTCACAAGTCCTGTCAGAAAATGGTTGAAATACTGAAGCGACACTTCGTCAACCGTGTCATGACTAAGACGGCCAGTGTACCTGAGGTTTACATGCATCAGTTCTGGCACAAGTTGTTCATCAGCAAAGATACGAAGACGATGGGAATAACCATTAATGACAAGAGAATCAATTTTGGTGTCAACACTCTTAGGACCATTCTTGATCTTCCTCCACCAGAGTCCACTCCAAATGGAACCTTCCGCAAAGCTCCTACCTTTGAGCAGATAGTTGACAATTTGAGAACTATTGGCTATGATGAAGACAGTAAGGACCTCACCTCTAGCTCTAAGGTCGACCGAAAGTACATTCCACAACCATGGTTGACACTCTTCACCATCATCAGACACTGCATCACTGGGAAAGAAACAGGATTAGAACACCTTAGACTTAAACACCTCAAGTTCTTTTACGGTGTCATTAATCTGCACCACGTGGACTTTGCTTAATATATCTGGACCGATATGATTTATCAGTACGAACAGTTTGCTAAGAAGAAAGCCTACAAAGTTCCATTTCCTCGCTTCACCAAGTTGATCATCTCCTATTTCATGGACAAGTATCCAGAGATAGACAGACGCCCAAGCGAGAATTATCACATGGAAAGCATGGATCACATTCTCTCAATTATCAGGAGCCATGCTTCTAACACTACCAAACACGGATTAAGGATTCCTCCAAAGCTATTGTCTAACCCGGTTAAAAAAACTGAAGCTTATGACTGGTATGATGAAGCTGAAAAAGCTGGCGAAGTTGGTATTACAGCTAAGAGATATAAAGCGACGAGAGGCAGAGGTCACGGACGAGGTAAAATTGTCATCTCTTCCTCCTCACGTACCAAAAAGGTTACTCGAGAAACAAAGAAGAAAATGACACTAAGAGATGAATCTTCGGAAGAGGAAGAAGAGGAAGAGCTCGTAGATCTGAGGGAAGAACGAAGGAAATCGATGATTAAGTTTTCATCCGCATTGGCTAAAGGTGATAAGACACTGGGCAAAGGCAAGGGGAAATCCATAAAGATGACTGATAAATCATATGAGCAAATCGAACCGCCATCAACAAGAGATGAGGAAGAAGAACAGTTCAGAAAGGCCACAGAAGAGAGCATAGCCAAATACAAAGCGAATAAGAAGAAACACAGGGGAAAAGAACAGGGTGAAGGATCAGCTTCACACCCAAGGGATGAATCGGAGTCACAATCTGAAGAGGACTCGGAAGCTACACATATTCAGACTGCTGGTAGTTCCGAAACTGAGTCTGAGAATCAGTCCAAATCAGTACACGGTGACTAAACAACCTCCGACTCAGAATCCGATGATGTAATGGATGAGGATGATAAGAATGATGATGAAGGGAACACTGTGAAAGAAAAAGATGCTGAAGATGATGAGAAATCGGTATATGATGAGATGAATGAAGATGAAAGTAAAACTGAGAAAGTAAAGGTTACTGACGATGCTGAGGAATCCACCGATGATGATAGTAGTGCAGAAACAGATGCGGGAAATGATGATGAAACAGATGAGGAAAGTGATGCAGAAACTGAAACCCGAGGTGATGATAGAATACCTACCCCACCAGTGAATCCATCACCAGATCTTGAAACCTCTAAAACCAAAACACCATCACCACTTGCTCACACCACAATGAACACTCCATCACCCGCCACACCTACTGAACCATTACCCGAAAACAGTGATAAGCTTAAAGAGTTGGAAGAGAAGTTCGCCACACAACAGCAACAGCTTGAAGCGCTTCAGAGAGATATGAATGAGTTCAAAGGCTATAACATTGAGAGAGCGTGTGATCATTACATTAGCAACACCCTACCTCAACAGATAAGCGAGCAACTGTCTGAAACAATTCCGGGTCTGATGAAAGAGTATGTAAAGAGAAACCTGGATCGCGTGGTGGCTCATCGTCTTCGAAACACGCCCATGACTCTCCAGACTTTACCGTCGGATCCACCACTTTCATATTTCAAAGAAAAGTTGCTTGAAGGTGTCGCAAATGATACAAATGAAAAAGAACTTCATCGAGCATTGATCAACTCAATCAAGAGAGCCGAAAAGAAGGGGGAAACCGGCAAGCAAGACAAACCTAGTAAACGTCGCCGGGATGAACCAGACAAGGATGATCAGGCCAAGAAAAGGGAAAACAACCAAGAAAGGAGGGTACTTCTACAACCCAACCTACTACTATCGTTCAATCCACTGGCACTGAGGGGTTTGTTCCACAAGACACGGGTGCTTTTGATGATACTGAACCTCATCATGACTTCCTAATGGAGCAACATGAAGCTGATATTGCTCCTCCCAAGTTCACAACTGTGACTGCACCACCAGCTGATGCAGATTTGTTGCCTGCTCCGGAATGGGTCAATCCAGATGCTGCGAAGCAAACATGGTTTGAACAACTGGTGGATGCGCATCCTGATACTCCTGAAGATGTTCCTACTACCGAATCTGTTTTGGATTTTACCAAGCGTCTAAAGAAGGTAATGCGGGTTCAGCAGTTAGAGCTTTCCGATATTGTCAAGGTTCGAGAAGCTGGCTTTACTAAGTTAAAGACTGTCACCACATCACATTTAGAATTCGAATATAACTTGGAATACGTTGCAAGGGCAATGTCCGAGAATCTGAATTGGGATTCTACTGGCTCCTCTAATCTCCGTGATTATTCCAAACCCTTACCTCTCATCGGACCCTCTCACAACCTACAGATACCCAAGAAGTACTTCTTCAATAAGAACTTGAAGTATCTGCTCTATGGTAATACGGACCCTGAAAAGCGGTATGCTACATCCCTCACTAAGTGTCCGGCAGCTTCCTACGTGATAGATGGCTTTGAAGAACACATTGACGAATTATTCCTCGAAGAAGTTGAAGAATATAACGTAGACGCCGTTCTCGGTATCTATCACTGGCCAGATATGCTTAAGTGGTTCTACAAGTGGAAGCTATCAAAACCGTCTAAAACTGATGTGTTTCACAAGAGTCGGATACTATCTATCGTCAGTGCTGAAACTGAATCCAAGTATGGGTAAAACTTCCTGACGAAGATCACCGTACGAAGACAAGATGGAAAGGAATAAACCTTCAAAGAAGCTGATTATCCGTATCTGAATCTCAACGACATTGAAGATATGTATCTCCTTAAGATTCAAGGCAAGCTTGAACATTTACCGGGTCGTCTTCAGTACGACATCATCAATTCTCTTCTGATCTACATCCGTAGTATCGTAATCAGACAGAGGGTTGAGGATGTTCATCTTGGGGTAGAGAGCTACCAGCGAAAGTTTGTTAGCCTTTAATTTATGTTAATTGAAAAGTGATGGTCATTTGTTAAGTGTCATGTATAATGTATTGTCTAGTTAGTGGGCTTGTGATATTAGTTTTATTAAGTATGTCCAATGTATATGTATATTCACTAAGCCCACTCAAGTTACATATCAAGAGCCCACCAAGCCCATCTTGGTTGGCTGTGTTTATCATAAAACCACGCACACACACACTCTGCTAGGTGTGCCTCACTTTTACATTAGAAAAAGAGTGTGTGTGTGTATCCAAGTCCCATAAAGTCTTTGTTTGTTTACTCTTCCAAAAGCTAATAAACATTGACTTGAAATTTTACCATAAGATCCACATCTACTCTTATTGTTCTTAATATATGTTTGTGAGTGTCATCGTGTTTGTGTTTGTGAGATATAGTGTGGTTCGGTTCATCCTCCAAAGGAAAGTCGAGGACTACAAGTGGTATACAAGAGCCAATCAACAAGGTAGAAGGCTAGTTTGTGTTCGGTTTGTACTTACAAGAAACCATCAGCCACGTTTTTTACTTCTTAAAAATGTGACATCATGGGTGTTTTTCTGGGAATCGAATAGCAAAAAATCATGAGCAAGGTTGTGTTTGTTAATATGTTCATGACTTGGCTTATGTTTCTGTGATTCTCATTCGTATATTGGGTAAAAAGCTGCACTTTTATTAGTGTTCTAAGCTTTTAGATCGAATCAAATAAAGGAAGAATTATTTGATGTGTTTTTGGAATATCTTGGATATTATTGGTCCAAGTTGGTAAAAGTTGTCAGGAAAGTTGGCTAGTTGGTGAAAAGTTGTCAGTGAATATCTTTCAAGATAAGGCAACAAGTGGGCAAGTGACACAAAAAGTCAAAAAGTTAGTGAAAAGCTGAAAAGTTTCGGAATTGGGATGAGCTTCGCAATTCCAGCAGTATCTCGCAATTGATACAATTCTTCGAAATTGGAACTTTGTCTCGGAATTGCTACATTTCTTCGGAATTCCTACTGCTTTCGCAATTAGTGCTGGTCTCGCATTTCAACTGCTTTCGCAATTCAAGCTGTCTTCGCAATTGCTATATTTCTTCGCAATTGGTACTGGTTTCGCAATTGGGGCTGATTTCACAATTCAAGCTACTTTTGCAATTGGGGCTGATTTCGCAATTCACAGCTATTTCGCAATTGGTGCAGTTTTTCTAATTGGCAACTTCAGTCCTTGTCTTTTCAGTAGACTTAGGGATCTTTCGGATTTGTCACTTCTGGCCCTCGCAATTGGCTTAAACGACTTCAAAGTTAAATAACTTTTAAGGATTTGATTCGAACGTAATTTCGTCAACTCAAAAGTGAACTCGGTATTTTAGCACTTGTATAAGTGAGTAAAATACTTCGACAAACGGATATCTACCCTCTTGTATAAGAGTGTTAGATTTTTTATATAAATTACCAATTTATATAAATTAGATATTTTTCTATCTAAATTGATATTTTGCCATAATTTGTATAAATTTTGGTCAAATTAAAATTTCTATAGAAATTGTCGTGTTTATCTAAATTGTAATTTACATAACTTTTGTTGAAATTGTAAACTTTTGACTTTGTCTTAATTATACTCTAATCAAATTTCGTAACTTTATTTAAATTTGTTTCGTTTATTTATCCTACAACTTCAACGAACATCAACATCAACCAAGTTCAAGTTCAACCTTCAACAACAACAACTTCTATTTTGTTGAAACGATCCTCAATCCACTTTATCATACAATACTGTAAAGATGACTACACAACAAGACATTCATGCCGCAGGTTCAGAAAACCGTCCTCCAATGTTAGAAAAAGGTGGTTATCTTCCATGGACGAGTCGTATGAAAAGATACATGAAAACCAAGCCTAATGGACAAGGTAGACTCTTGATCAAATCCTTAGAGAAAGGTCCATTCATGCCTCGTCAGATTCAAGTCACAGCTGGGAATCCTGATGCAACACCTCCAATTAAAGCAACCTTCCGGACTCAAACGGAAGAGGAATACAAATTGGCAGATTGGAAGCAAATTGAAGCAGATGACATGGCAATGCATTTAATTCAACTTGGTTTACCACAAGAAATATTTTGTGCTGTAGACAGTTGTGAAACTGCTCATGCAATGTGGGAACGAGTCAAAAGACTCTGTTATGGTACAAACATTGGTAAACAAGACGTGGAAAACAAGCTTCTGACTGAATGGGAGAAGTTCACATCTACACCAGCTGAACAGATTGAATCTTACTACACACGATTTTGTACTCTAATGAATGAGTTGATCAGAAACAATTTGGCACCTAAACCAATTGTTCAAAACATCTAGTTCATCAACAACCTTCCAGAGGAATGGGGACGATATGTCACTATTGTCAACCAAACAAAGAACCTTCACGAGGTGAACTATGATCAGCTTTATGACTTCCTAAAACAAAACCAAGCAGAGGCGAATGAAGTCAGAAAAGAGAAACAAGCAAAACAACAAGATCCTCTTGCACTCATAGTCCAAACACCTACACCTGCAACAGTTAATACACAACCCTCATCATCTTCATCCCAAAAATTCATGCAACAACAATACAATCCTTAAACACCGTTCTATCCACAACAACAACAGGTAATCCCGCAACACCAAGAACCAGATCTTAATGATCAAGATGAGTCAACTGCTGCTTTGACTCAAGCTTTTGCTTACCTAATAAAAGCATTCCAAGGACGCTACTCCACACCCACCAACAACAATCAACGAATCTCATCGAACACTCGCAACAAGCAAATTGCACAGCCGAGTTTCAATATGGGACAGCAAGGACAGATGGTTGGGGGATATGGGAATCAGCAGGGATATGCTCCAAGATATCAGATGGGTAATCAGAATGCAGGGCAGTATGTTGGTAATCAGATGGGTCAGTTTGCAAGGAATCAGATGGGTACAGCTGTTGGTAATCAAAGGGTACAGAATGCTGGGAATCAGTTTGGGAATGTTGCTCAGGGAGCTGGGAATATGAATCAGGGTAATGTGATGAAATGCTTCAACTGTCAGGGTATTGGTCACATGGCTAGGAACTGTCCCAACAAGCCGAATAAGAGGGATCCAGGGTATTTGCAGAAAGCATTAATGTTGGCACAAAAGGAAACGGCAGGGCTTCAGTTGAGTGCAGAAGAGAATGACTTCATGGCTATTATGGATAACTCTGAAGATCAAGAGGACATCGATGCAAACTGCATTTTTATGGCTAATCTCCAGGAGGCAAAGTACGACACGGATTCGGAAGCACCTCCTGCGTTTAACACAAATGCGGTTTCTGAGGTACAACAATATGCTACATGTCACAATAATGAAATGTTTGATATGTCACCTCAAAATGAACAGCATCCTGCGACTCCTAATCTCATTTACGATACATATATGGACGAACCAAGTTGTAGTAATACTAATTTGGTAACTCCAGATATGGATCCTAATGAAGAATTCGAGTCCCAGCATACTGATAATGATGAGGAAACACGTGCTATGTTTGAATCATTATTGCAAAATTGTAGTATGGAAATAGAAAAGGTCAAGAAGACTAATCGCGATGTTAAGGCCGCGAATGCAATCTTGACCACTGAGCTTGAGAGTTATAAGGAAAATGCAAGAGCTTTTGATTTTAATAACAAGCGACAATCAGAACTTGAAGTTAGTTTAAGAGATTCTGAGTTAAGAGAGAAAAGTTTGCAAATAAAATTTGACACTCTCGATGTTAATTTAAATTTGCAAATCAAATCTCTAAACAAAGAAATTTCTGAACTAACCAACCAGCTTTCAACACAAAAATCAACTTATTCCAATCTTGAAAAAGAAAAGAAGGAGTTGAATGAAAGGTTTTCAAAACGTGAAAAGGATCTTCTTAAAGAGGTTACTGACAAAAAAGAAACCATTGCAAAGTTGGAAGATTTACTTGTAAAAATGGGACATTCTGCACAAACAATTAATTTGTTAATAAACGAAAAAAACCCGATTTTACATACAATTAAGAAAGTGGCTATCGGTTATGAAAACCCTTATTATCTCAAGAAAGCTCAGAAAGAACAGAATGTGTTATATGATGGTACTCTTATAAATGATAAACATGATCCTATAGAGGTTCATGATTCTGATGAAACGATCGAGCTTGCTCAGCAGAGTAGAATTAAAATGAGACAAATGAACCCAGAAATTAAACCAATAGACTATAACCAGCTCAACATAGACTATGGCATTCATTTAGTTCCCAAAGAGTCACCAATGTTTTTCAAACAACCAGTGGCTGTCGCAAAACGAATATTTGTCTCAAAACATCTGTCTAACATCGAACAAATGGCATCTAAAAACACTTGTGTTGACATAAATAAATGCCTAAAAACTTTTCAATATTTATTCATATCTCTATGTTTTGATGATCACAAAATGTAAACTCATTAAAACATAAACTTATAAATTAAACAAGTACTTAGTTGTAAATATTCACTTCTACAACTAAAATCACTGAAGGTATGAATGAACTAATGCTTAATGCATTATATGATCAAAGGAACATTTTCTTAATAACTAGATTTTTTATAAAACATCAAAAACATTTTATATATTTTTGAAAAACATTTTTGGTATTAAATAAAAATGTTTAATCTTTTATAAAAATATGAATTCAAATTTTTAACCAAAATCAGTTAAAATGTTCCAGAAAAACCTTCCCCACAAAAGGACAAAACTGGCCAACGTTCAGCAGGGGCGGCCCCCTTAATTTTACTAGGCGGCCCCCTTAAAATTAAGGGGACCGCCCCCCTATTTAAGGGGGCCGGCTACGCTCCAGTAGGGTCCAGCGGTCGAGATTTTTCTCCTATAAATACCAGCCTTCCCCTGGATTTTTACTCACCCTTTTGCACTAAAACTTTCTGTTGTAAATCTCATTTCATATCTTCAAAAAACCTTTGATCATGTAATCTTAAGCATTGGTTTCCAATTGATCCAAGCTTCCACCATCCAAGTGCAAAAAAAGAATACTTCTATCAATCAAGACTAGAAGTATTACAACTTAGTAGCATCTTGTTTCTCAAGTTGTTTGTTTTATATACTTTGTAAATCTTTCATTCATTTGTGTAAAGTGTGTATATAAGTTGTAAACATAAGTGATTAGGCTAGAGTAGTGTGTAAGTAGTGAAGAAGGTGGACAAATAGTTGTGGAGTAAAGAAGTAGAGTAGAAGCCTTGTAAAGTTGTGAAGTAGAGAAGTCTTGAAGCCGTTGTGAAGCCATAGCCTAGAAGTCGTGAAGCCATAGCATAGAGGTTGTGAAGCGGTCGTGTTGAAGCCATGAAGTCCTAGTCGTGAAGTCCTAGTGTTGAAGTTGTGAAGCCGTAGCATAGAGGTTGTGTAGCGGTCGTGTTGAAGCCATGAAGTCCTAGTCGTGAAGTCCTAGTGTTGAAGTCGTGAAGCCTTAGCATAGAGGTTGTGTAGCGGTCGTGTTGAATCCGTGAAGTCCTAGTCGTGAAGTTCTAGTGTTGAAGTCGTGAAGCCGTAGCATAGAGGTTGTGTAGCGGTCATGTTGAAGTTGTGAAGTCTTAGTCATGAAGACATAGTGTTGAAGTCATGAAGCCGCAACATAGAGGTTGTGTAGCGGTCGTGTTGAAGTCGTGAAGATGTCGTGAAGCAGTCGTGAAGCCGTTGTGAAGTAGTCATGAATAAGTTGTGAAGAAGTTGTGTTGTGAAGTTGTGAGATTGGTTCTAGCTACGATTAGAACTCGACATTTAGCTTTGTGTCGTTAAACCCATGTAAGCTAAAGTTGTGTACGGTTTTCTCCGCCATAAGGGAGCTTATTGAAGTTGTGAAGAAAACTCTCGAGCTTGGTGCTCGGGGAGTGGAGTAGGGCTAGGAAGGTGTCCTTGTAGCCGAACCACTATAAATCCCTCGTGTCTCGGTTAGATCTTTCCATCTCTTACTTACATCTTTATTTATATCGTCATTACTTTTATAACATATAGGCATATATATAACTGATAGTAATAATTAGAAGTTGACTTCACATATAGATCAAATTGAAAATCCATTCAAGAGATCAAAACTTTTACAATCAATTTAAAAGAATACTTATATAACTAATAATAAGGTTCAAGTTTTATTTTTCATACAAACTTGAATCTAAGTGTTTTAAAAATAAACAAAGGTTTTCATAATAAAAATTAAAAAGACATAAAACTATTCAACCCGCCCTTCTAGTTTTCCACAATTGGTATCAAGAGCCACGTCAATCAAGATCTTTAAAATATACTGTATTTTAAAACTTGAATCGATCTATGGAATTCGTAAAATATCTAGAAGGGGAATCCTTGCTAAAACCACCACTATTTGAAAAACTATACTTTTCTTGAATGGAAAAATAAATTTGAAACTTATGTGAAATCAATTGATCTAGATCTTTGGCATGTCATTTCGATTGGTGATTTTCAACCAACAAAAACGGATTTTGAAAGTCAAACAAAAACGGATTTTGAAACTCAAAATGATTATTTAAAAACAAAGAATAACAAAAATAATGAAGCTAAAATAATTATTTACAAAGCCTTGCCGAAAGTTGAATATGAAAGAATATCTTTCTGAAAAACGGCAAATGATATTTGGAAAAATATCTTAAACTTTCATCAAGAAAAATGTCAAGCCAAAGATGAGGATTTTCATCTTGTACATGAATTAGTTATCTTAGAAAAGTTAATAGATAAACATTTAGATAAAATGGATACATGTGCTACTAGTTCAAATGTTGTTAATGTAGGTATTAACGACGAAGACTACATGAATCAACTCCAAAGTGAACTCAATCCAAAATCATGGAGTGACACAGAAGAAGGAGAAGATCATGATCCGTACAAGACATGTTCGGGTCAAGCCACTTTGGTTTAAATAAGGTGTTAGAAGCTTTCCATGATATACTTTCACACCTTGTTTATCTTGAAGACTTACCTATCATTCACACGTCGATCATCATCTGAGACATTACGAAGAAAAGCTAGGACGTGAGGTAAGTTCTCTATTTAAAATTTCATAAGTAATTACTTCAAGCATATAATCTTATTAATGCCTTAGGATACGCTTAGTCTGATAGGTTGCTTTGCCTTTACACTTTAGTTATATTCGTTCTGTGGCTTAATGAACTAGAAACCCTTTAGTTAGCCCCCCTAAGTATTAGTAAACCAAGCAATCTTCATATTTGGTACTCTTCGATAGGTAAATTTAGGAACTTAATTTCTTCTAAAAAGAGAATGACTACTGGAGAATCTATTGACTAGAAACTCAATTTGACCAAATGGTTGAATTGCTTCTATGTGAGAAGTTGGGTGTGTGTAACCCGTAAAAACGGTCGTGTTTAGCCTGAATTGAGCACCACTAGTAATAGTCTCATACTCATTCTCCAACTTGAATACATTATTCTTCCTAAATATACCTAACGATAGTTTACTGTTATGAACTTTGCTTTTCACTAGAGCTTTTCATTCCTAGATTTATGTCATCGTGCATATATAAAATTTCTAGATGTTTACTTGCTCCTATGTGATTTGACTGCATGCCTTCGTAATTATTTGTTTAGTTGTTGAATGCATTGTCATTATAATAGCTTTTGTTTTTCTCTAACTACTCTGACATGATGTATTTTTGTATTTAGTCATAATACATGCTTAAATGCCATAGGATATGTAGAAAGAAGTAGCATGTGACAATAGACTTAACCAATGCCCTTGAGCATGAGATCTTTTATAAACCACTATTTTTAATCCTATAATTAATGGGACTTATTTTTAAATTTGCAAAAACTTCACATTTTGGAAAAATGATTTTTCAAAAGATTATGACACATTTCTATTAAACATGTTTCTCCATCCTACATTTCTTCCAAATTTGTGTCCATAATTACGTGTTTATCAAAAACCAAAGATTGGAAAAATATGTTTTCTTTCCTCATAAAAACATTTTGAAATAAAGCCAAAACTATTTCATTAATATATTTTTCACATCCACATAAAACCTACTTTCAAACATTGTTGAATAATGCCAAAAACATTTCTTTAAATCATGCATGGTGATCTCATATCTGTCATCTATATTTATATATGTGACATTTATAAGTGAACTAAATTTGATAATAACCATAATTTATTCACTAAGACCTCACTTGGTACAAGTCTAGAAGTCCATGCTATCACAACTCCACATTCCCTTGTACATAGATAATCAATAGGATTAATTAACTAGCCTTTTAATCTTCCTAAGTATGATACTATGAATTACTTGATGCTATGTATTATCTTCTTGTCTAATATATGCATATACATTTTATATGCTTAATGAGTAGTTTGCATGTTAGATAAAGTTGCTTAAATAAATATGCTTAGCATATATGAGTTATTAAATCCTAAATTGCCTTGAAAGAAGTTGGAATTGCTTGAAACTAAACCCAATAAGACAACCCTTTCAACAATTTTCTGCCAAAAACCCATTTCCAGTAACCTGGGAATCAGCAGATGGGCGGCCCCCTTAATTCATTAGGCGGCCCCCTTAATATTTAAGGGGACCGGCCCCTTAATTAAGGGGACCGGCCATCTGATGGTCGAAGGTGCTGCTCCCTTTTTCTATTTTTAAGCCCATTTTATCCTATACCTCCCAAAATTCACAAACACATTTTGTCACAAACCACCCTCCAAAATTTACCTTCCACAATCACATCATCACTACACCATAAATACCCATTTGGAGGAGGAAGCTTGACATTTGCCATAACCCAACAAATGATGTTGTTCAAACTCAACCAACACCTAAAACTCATCCTAATGAACCCTTTCACACACATAACCAATCATCCATATGTCCACCTTCATTCACTCATAATTACCCAAGTTCACAAATGTCTCCACCACCAAGAGTGTCACCACCACTTCCACCAAATAACAACCACTCTCCATTATCATCACCTTCCAATCAACACTTGAAGTTCATTGAAGAACTCAAGGAAGCCCATGAGCTTAATGCTCTCCTTGCTTTGCACCTTGCTCAAAGCAACTTAAACCCATCACCATCCATCTCACCATCATTACCATCATCACCAAATCACATGAGTCAAATTGAGAAACATGTCAACAATTGTCCTTGTTGCATCTTTCTCCAAAATCAAACCATCGCCTTAAATGAGCGTCTCACTTGGATTGAGTATCTTCTCACTAGATCTAATCCAACACCACCACTTGAACAACATCAAAACCCTCATTCAACATGGTCAAGTCCAAGCTCTCCACCTCCAATTCCTCCATCAACACTCTCTCCAACATCCATACATCCAAACTTACAACCCCATTAATCCAATTTTTTTTTACCCCCTCTTTACCATCATCCATCCAAAATAATTCAAGCTTTTCATGTCTCAAGCAAGTCAAATGGATCTCTTAGGCAATTTAAAATTTTCTGCTTATTGTATGCTATAAGAAAAATATGTGTTGTATCAATAATTATGTTTTTAACATAATTATTTTCAACTAATGAATGCTTTATTTCTTGTCTTTAATATATGATTGTTATGCTTATTGCTTGTATACTTGATATCATGATATATATACATGCTTGATGATTAATAACATGCTTATTCCATAATATGTTTTAAATGTATGCATGTGTATTTAACATGTTTATGCCACTATTTAATCATTCTTGATGTACATGATTCAAATGGAGCTTGCTGCAAAAACACCCTAAAAATGAACCTTTTCTGAAAATTTTTCAAATTTGGTCGCCTGGGAAAACACCAGATGGGCGGCCCCCTTAATTCCCTAGGCGGTCCCCTTAATTTTAAGGGGACCGGCCATCTGGGCAGTAAAATTTACTGTTTTTTTTTGCATCTTGTGACCCCTTTTATCTAGCCCCAGCTACCATTTCTCTTAAAGGACGAACTGGTATTGGAATTTTACCACAAAACCTCCAAACCTTACCTAAATCAACCATCACCTCCATCAAACACCCATTTTCATTCACCATGCTATCACCAAAATCATCTCTAAGACACCAAAACTCCATCACCACCACCTCAATATCCACAACCGAACCATCATCTTTGGTCTTAGAGATGAGATACACTACATGTTTTCATCCCTTGAACACATGCTTAACAACCAACCTCCACCACAACCTCCACCATTTTCACCCACTACACCACCACCACCTTCATTCTCACCAAATTAAGCATATGCAATGCTTAATCAAAAATAATTTTTCAAACCATTTTGTGTGCAAGCCCCATGGAAGATTATGTACTCCTAGAATGATTATGTAGATTGCATTACTTACTAGCTAATGTAGGATTGAATATAATCTTGGATGGTTGTGTATTGATACACAACATTTTTAATGAATGTCTTTATATGCATGCTTATTTTTGCTATATATATGCTTGTGCTTCTAATATTTTCCTTGCAAGTATTCCATATATCGATTCTTCGGTGCCCCCAAACGAGGGTGAGTACACATTAAGGGGGAGTTTTCGTCCCGAAAAATTTCACGTTTGAATTTTGTCGGCTTAACCTTTTTGATTCTACAAAAAGGGGGAGAAGTGAATGTAAACTCACTAAATACTTGTCCAAAAATAAACTTTTTGGTTTAATGAGTTTAGGTTTTGTAATCATCAAAAAGGGGGAGATTGTTGACATAAATAAATGCCTAAAAACATTATCAATATTTATTCATATCTCTATGTTTTGATGATAACAAAACCTAAACTCATTAAAACATAAACTTATAAATTAAACAAGTACTTAGTTGTAAATATTCACTTCTACAACTAAAATCATTTAAGATATGAATGAACTAATGCTTAATGCATTATATGATCAAAGGAACATTTTCTTAATAACTAGATTTTTTATAAAACATCAAAAACATTTTATATATTTTTGAAAAACATTTTTGGTATTAAATAAAAATGTTTAATCTTTTATAAAAATATGAATTCAAATTTTTAACCAAAATCAGTTAAAATGTTCCAGAAAAACCTTCCTCACAAAAGGACAAAACTGGCCAACGTTCAGCAGGGGCGGCCCCCTTAATTTTACTAGGCGGCCCCCTTAAAATTAAGGGGACCGCCCCCCTATTTAAGGGGGCCGGCCACGCTCCAGTAGGGTCCAGCGCTCGAGATTTTTCTCCTATAAATACCAGCCTTCCCCTGGATTTTTACTCACCCTTTTGCACTAAAACTTTCTGTTGTAAATCTCATTTCATATCTTCAAAAAACCTTTGATCATGTAATCTTAAGCATTGGTTTCCAATTGATCCAAGCTTCCACCATCCAAGTGCAAAAAAAGAATACTTCTATCAATCAAGACTAGAAGTATTACAACTTAGTAGCATCTTGTTTCTCAAGTTGTTTGTTTTATATACTTTGTAAATCTTTCATTCATTTGTGTAAAGTGTGTATATAAGTTGTAAACATAAGTGATTAGGCTAGAGTAGTGTGTAAGTAGTGAAGAAGGTGGACAAATAGTTGTGGAGTAAAGAAGTAGAGTAGAAACCTTGTAAAGTTGTGAAGCCATAGCCTAGAAGTCGTGAAGCCGTAGCATAGAGGTTGTGTAGCGGTCGTGTTGAAGCCATGAAGTCCTAGTCGTGAAGTCCTAGTGTTGAAGTCGTGAAGCCGTAGCATAGAGGTTGTGTAGCGGTCGTGTTGAAGCCATGAAGTCCTAGTCGTGAAGTCCTAGTGTTGAAGTCGTGAAGCCGTAGCATAGAGGTTGTGTAGCGGTCGTGTTGAATCCGTGAAGTCCTAGTCGTGAAGTTCTAGTGTTGAAGTCGTGAAGCCGTAGCATAGAGGTTGTGTAGCGGTCATGTTGAAGTCGTGAAGTCTTAGTCGTGAAGACATAGTGTTGAAGTCGTGAAGCCGCAGCATAGAGGTTGTGTAGCGGTCGTGTTGAAGTCGTGAAGATGTCGTGAAGCAGTCGTGAAGCCGTTGTGAAGTAGTCGTGAATAAGTTGTGAAGAAGTTGTGTTGTGAAGTTTTGAGATTGGTTCTAGCTACGATTAGAACTCGACATTTAGCTTTGTGTCGTTAAACCTGTGTAAGCCAAAGTTGTGTACGGTTTTCTCCGCCATAAGGAAGCTTATTGAAGTTGTGAAGAAAACTCTCGAGCTTGGTGCTCGGGGAGTGGAGTAGGGCAAGGAAGGTGTCCTTGTAGCCGAACCACTATAAATCCCTCGTGTCTCGGTTAGATCTTTCCATCTCTTAGTTACATCTTTATTTATATCGTCATTACTTTTATAACATATAGGCATATATATAACTGATAGTAATAATTAGAAGTTGACTTCACATATAGATCAAATTGAAAATCCATTCAAGAAACCAAAACTTTTACAATCGATTTAAAAGAATACTTATATAATTAATAATAAGGTTCAAGTTTTATTTTTCATACAAACTTGAATCTAAGTGTTTTAAAAATAAACAAATGTTTTCATAATAAAAATTAAAGAGACATAAAACTATTCAACCCCCCCTTCTAGTTTTCCACAACTTGTGAAACAAGTGCAGCTGGACTATATTTGGTTGATCTTAAACAGAGAATTGAAACACTTCAAAGTATTGTGGCATCCAAAACAAACAGTAACAACAAAGACTGGTTTTCAAGTTTTCAGACTGAACTAAAAGGAATGTTTGACAAAGACATTAATCCACACATTGCTGCAATCTATGCGGTTGTTCAAAATGTCGAACACAATCTTTTGAAAGAGTCAACAGAATTCGTTAAGGACCAAAAATCCTTAGTGAAGGAAGCTAATGAATACTTGGAACGGATAATGATTTTGGAAAAACAAAATGACTCTCTCTCCTTTGAAGCTCTATCGACTGACATTATGTCTATTATTTACCAAATATTTTCTGTTGAGGATGATGAACGGCTTCGAGCTGAGACTTCCGAAATTGTTGTAAAATATGAAAAGGCACTTGCCAAGATTGAAAAACAAAATGTTACATATTTTAAACAACTTGACACGAAAAAGGAAGAATGCAAGTATGAAAAATTGTCATATGAGCGCTCTTATAAAAACATGCAAGGTCAAATTGATTTTTTGAAGTCTCAGCTTGCAAGTCAAAAAGGGCAGGGTGAGGAAACTACGGGTATTGCACCATCAACCCCCTTGCCTAATGAGAAACATAAAGAGAAAGCTGTTGTCAAAACATCGAATGTAATAGCACCTGGCCTTTATAGGATTAGTCCCACTACTGCGTCTGCCTCTACATCTAAAACATATAGGGCGATAGACAAAAGTAAGAAAGATACTCCAAATGAGTCTAGGAATGCTACTACAACATCTAAGGACAACAACAAAAATTCTAATGAGTGTGCCTTACCTTCTACAGGATTAGAAAGCAACTCTAGGAGCAAAAGACAGTCTAGGAGCAATAACAAGAAACCTAGTGTCTCGCCTGTTTCTGAGAGTGCATGCAAGAAAGTAGAAGAACACCATAGGAATTTACCGCTTTTCAAGAAGAAACATGTATCATCTAGTTGTAATGTTAAGCCTCCTGTTTCTAATGCATGTAATGATTCTGAATGTTTAATGCAAAAGAAATCTTTGTCTAAAAATGCTTGTGATGATAATGTTTCTAATGATGTGAAAAAGAATGATATGCCTGAACAGAAAAAGAATCCTTTAGTGACTAGGGCTAAGTCTAGATATATTCGAAGACTTATTGCAAAAGCTAGGAAAACCACTAGCAGCCTATTACCTAAGGATCACACCAAGTTTTGTGAATGGAAACCAACGGGTAGAAAGTTTGCACTTACGAATGGCACATTAGAAATAGTTCCCAATGGATCTAAGGAAACCAGTTCTAAGTGTAATACACCTATTACTTCTAACCCCTTGGAACCAAATGTTAAACGGTTTCCATATACAAAATCATCTGTTCTTTGCAGGTCATTGAAATTTGTCTTTGGATCGTCGACTCGGGTTGCTCCAAGCACATGACCGAGAATCTGAAGCTGCTGATCAATTTTGTGTGGCAGTTCATGGGGACTGTACGTTTTAGGAATGATCATGTTGCAGCTATTCTGGGTTATGGAGATCTTCGGTTTGGAAACTACTTAATCACTCGGGTTTACTATGTCGAAGGGTTGGGACACAATCTGTTCTCAGTCGGGCAGTTTTGTGATGCAGATTTAGAGGCTGCTTTTAGGAGACACACTTGTTTTGTCAGAAATTTGGTGGGGAATGATCTCTTAATTGGGAATTGTGGCACCAATCTCTATGCAATTGACATAAACCAAATGGCCTCTTCATCTCCTATTTGTCTCATGACCAGGGCAGGTGAAACAAAATCCTGGTTGTGGCATAGACGTTTGTCCCATCTTAACTTTGACATAATCAACAAGCTTGCCAAAGACAACATCGTCTCCGGTCTCCCTAAATTCAAATACACCAAAGAACACCTATGTCCATCATGTGAACAAGGAAAGAGCAAAAGAGCAACATTCAAACCTAAACCCGTACCTAGTTCGGTTAATAGGTTGCATTTGTTGCATATGGACTTATGTGGCCCAATGAGAGTTCAAAGCATAAATGGGAAAAAGTATATTCTTGTAATTGTTGATGACTATTCAAGATATACATGGGTAAAGTTTTTAAGATCAAAAGACGAAGCACCAGGCACCATCATCACCTTTCTGAAGCGTATTCAAGTTCTACTTCAAGCTCCAGTTAGGATAGTAAGAACGGATAATGGCACGGAATTTGTAAATCAGGAGTTAAGAACGTTCTTTGAAGAAACTGGTATTACACACTAGACATCAGCTGTCAGAACTCCATAGTAGAATGGAGTAGTTGAAAGAAGAAACAGAACTCTTGTAGAAGTTGCTCGCAAAAATGCTGATTTATTCCAGTGCTCCGTTATTCTTATGGGCTGATGCTGTTTCTACTGCTTGTTTTACTCAAAACCGATCCCTAATCCATCCAAGATTCAATAAAACCCCATATGAACTTGTGAACAACAGAAAACCGGATATTTCTTATCTTCATGTATTTGGCGCTTTATGCTATCCAACAAATGACAGGAAAGATTTGGGAAAGTTGAAGGCTAAGGGTGATATTGGAATCTTCATTGGTTATTCTGAAAACTCGAGGGCATTCAGGGTGTATAACAGGAGAACGAAAAAGATCATGGAGACAATGAATGTGAAGTTTGATGAAATTTCACAAATGGCTTCTGAGAGACTCGCTCTAGAACCCGCGCTTAACCCGATGACTTCCGGACATATCAGTTCGGGACTCACACCTCAAGGAGCTCAATCAATTCATGACGAACAACCTACAACTCAAGAACTAGATAATTTCTTCGAGTTTATGTACGATGAATACTATGGTGGCGCTTCAAAAAATGCATCTAACCAACATTCCGCTGCACCCACTCAACATCAACAACCACCACTAATGCGTGGTTTTGCAACCTTACAACAGGTTTTACCCTCTCGAGGGATCTCAAGAGGCTTACAACCCCACCAGGCAGTGTACCTGACCGATGTAGTATAGTGTAGTGGTAAGTACGGGGGATTGATCGTTCTCCACAGGGAATAGTGTCGTTAGGATTGAAAAACTACTCTAATAGGTCTAAGGGTGAGGGAAGATTCTTTTTTGTAATTTTATATTTTTATGAAAGCAAGTAAAATCTCGGGTTTGAATGAGTGGGCGGAATTAGTTGCTAGTCAACTAACCCAAATAACTACAAATGCAAATAAAATAAAATAACTGAAAATGAAAAGGTTGTGAAACTTATATGGAGAGAAATGTGTTTACTTAGATTTCCTTACTCCCTAACTATCTTTTACCGGTTGATTAGTGTGTATTAATTGCATGGATGACGGGTGTATTCCTTAATACCAATCGTGGGGTGGCGTACGTACTTCCCCAACTCTACAAGCTCCTACTTCACTCCTATGTCGAGCCGGCTAAGAAGCTCCTAACATGGGATCACTAGAATTTGCTCATGCATTAAATACAACCATAAAAACCTAGTACGCATTGGTTCATGTTTCTTAAGACATTCAAGCAAGTTACCGTATAGGAAGTTAGCCAGTTTTCTTAAGCCTAACATCGATAAACAATCATTCAATACAATTAATAACACACTAATAACCGATAATCAATAGTTAGGTTTCATTAGATCTAAGCAAACACAAGATAAATCTAGCCTAGCATGTTAATCAAAAGACAAGAACAAGATATAATCAAACAACACATAGACATATTGATTGATTAAATGAATACTTATCTTCAATTAAACATGGGAGATCCAAGGGTATGAAAACCCTTAAAAATGGCAGAAATTCGTCTTAGGGTTTCTCCTCACAAAGTTGCACACTAATGATAAAAAATTGCAAAACTATATATAGAGTTTAAGGGCTGACGGCGTCACGTTGTAGATCTTGACGCCGTCACCTCGCCGTGTCTAGGGTTCCCGGATGGCCTTCTTGACGCCGTCCCTCTTTAGTGCTCCAAAATCCGCTCTGGCTTATCAAGGGGTGACGCCGTCAGAAATGAGCTTGACGCCGTCTCTCTTTAGCTTAAACCGTGATGGCCTTGATCACCTTAAAGGGTGACGCCGTCAGACTTTCCATTGTAAAACTCCCTGGCTTATCATGTGTATTTTTCATATCCACCTCTTTTGCCAAGCCATGACGCCGTCAAAGGTACTTTTCCAGCCGATTTTGAGACTTTGTCGTTTTCTTCACTTTTATGCTCCAAAAACGTCCAAAATGCTTCCTTTTCCAGATTTCTTCTCCAAAGTACCTAAAATGACAAAAGGAACGATTTAGGGCAATATTTGATCAAATAAATACGATTTAGGGCTTAAATGACCCCCTAAAAGCGGTACACTTTTCGCTTCATCAAATACCCTTACACTTGAGATTTGCTTGTCCTCAAGCAAATGCGCTTTTATTCTAATCAAAATACAAGTTAGGGGTCATTTAATGCTAATATAAAAGTAATTACAATAAATAGTCGCTCCATTTTAATCATAATAAGCACGGAGATTACAAACTAGCACCTCACAAGTAGTGTTTAGATACTCACATCTCTCAGGTGTCATCAAAATAAATCTCATAAATAAAAACGGATAATATCTCTCACTACCTGTCATAGCAAATAGATTACCATAGGCTTGGGAAAGGATCGAAAACCTCCTCCACTAGGCGTAAGCACCTAAGATAAACTATCAAAGAGGGCTTTTACATGGGTTATAACGTGAGGTGTAGGGATATGATAAACACGGTTTTGTTGGATAAGGGATATTTTACTGGTGGCGAGTTAAAGATCTTGATTAATTACATGTAAAATATGGCGTTGCTAAGCCAAGACTAGACTCGACTTAAGCTAAAAACAAAATAACAAAAACATAAAATAAACATAAAATGAAACGGGATGGTAGTCCGTATGTTTTTTCTACTTTTCTTTTTCTCAATTTTTTTTTTTTTTTTTTCATACACTCTTGCCCTACCATCCAAAATAATACATCATAGGGGCGTTGCATCCCCTTACACTTGAACTTTTACATAACTTTACAAATAACTATTCTAATGACTCGAATTAAGATAATCGAAACACTTGGAGTACTTTTAAAATATTTAGCACATATGGGGGTAATAATGTTGTTCGTCCCCATTACTCCATTACACTAGTAGTTTACCCATGAGTCCCAATCGTCCCAAAACAATATGTACAAGGATATGACTCGACTTAGCAACCACGTAATCAATTAGATAATTAACTTAGGGTTTAAACAAATGTTGTCACAATAATGCACTAAAGATGAGTGCATACAAGGTAGGCTAAGGCGATTTGGGTGTACATTTAAGTGGGGTGTAAACAAATTCTTCCTTTAAGTAAAATGCTTAAAGGTCAAAACGAAAAGATAGGCTCTGAGGGGTGTACTAGGGGTATCGTGTACTAAAAATGAGTACAACGCAAAGGGTGTGGGAGAATTACTTGACCAATGTAGCTAATGTAATTATAACAAAAACACAGGTGTAAAACAATGGGTTAATCCTAATGCCTCTTATCATGTAGTAAATCTAACTACACGAATGTAGTCTCACTTGTGGCCTCGGAATGGTCCTAACGCAAGTTCTAGAATCTAAGTGCTACCGGTACACACATCATAGCATAAATGCTTTTCCTACCAATTCTAGGGGCGAACCTCACATATTTGGGGGTGGAAAATTTTTTAGTGGTACGGTTTTTGTGCTAGTCATATAACTCCTATCCATGAGACGCTCATTAAGATTAAAGTTTCACTTCTATATGTTGTAAAAATTTTTAAATTTGGCACTAAAATTGCCCTAACAGGTATTTCTCTCAGTTTTATTACACATTTACCATTAAACAAACAAAAATCAAGCGTAAAAGCATTCTCAAAAGTATCGTACTTTACCCCCCCCCCCCTTACACTTAAGATGAACATTGTCCCCAATGTTCAAATAACAAGATGTAAAAGTAATAAGGTAAAAGAATGAAATCAAATACTCCCCTGATTCGTTTGGTGGATAAAGAGGTAACATGGTTAGATCTTCTTCCAAGAGAATGTAGAAGCTCCAAGACTAAAGCATCGCCAAAAGCTTGATTCCACATACATCTCCTTGTCCAAAATAACCTGTTAAACCTGAGAAAACAAACACGAAAACCTGCATAACATCGGCGGGATAAATCTATATAAGGATATAATGCTTGTGGAATGATTATTTTGCAGATTCCTGGAGTTTATAAGTTAGAGATTTAATAAAAACTTTTTATGAAAACAAAACTTTCAAAAATTTCAGAAAATTAAAACCTGACGCCGTCAGAAATGATCTGACAGAATTCTCATGTTAAGTTTCCTGAAAATTTCTGGAAAAACCTATACCTTACTTCCTGGAATTCCTGCAAAATATCATTATGACTCGATACAAGCATTTGACTCAAACAATTACTAATATGTATGTTAATTTAATATTGTTATGATTCATGTTCATTTGTTCTAATAAACCGATTTGGATTTCCCTTACACTTATCTTTTGCAAAATACCTTTATATGTAGTTAAGACGAAGTTAAAAACAAGATAAAGCATTTTCACAATTTAGTTTCGAACATGAATCAATAATAATAAAAATTAAACATACATACGGAAGCAAATAAAATCAAACAAACAAATAAATAAACACACAAAGCAAATAAAGCTTGGGTTGCCTCCCAAGAAGCGCTTGTTTTTGTTCAAGTCACGAGCCTGACTCTACCCTTATTTAACGGATAAAGGAGAGGTTTTCCCTACACTTAGGATTAAGTGCGGGTGATAGTAGCGATACACACCAACTTGGTAGGAGTATGCCACGTGAGGAAAGAGTGGTGGATGAATTATATGCTCAAAGATGTGGGATCCTATCATCATAACCTTACTTAGTTCAATTGGGTCAATGGGTGAACTGAAGTTTTCTCCTAGAAAGGGATCATCTTTTATCAACTTCGAGAGACTCCTAGTTGGGAATCCATCTTGACCTAATAAACCAAGTTTAAACCCATAGTGTTTCTTGTGATCAATCATGAATGGGTGATGTAAGTATGAAAGGTTATGGTTCACTCCTATATTAGCTTCCACTCCACATGGCCTAGAGTCTACTACCTTAATCTTAACATTACCCAGACTACATGGTTTGATGGGTGGATCGGGACCTTTTTTAATTCCTAAATTCACATCTAAAGATGGAAGATTAGGTAACGGTTTTGGTTGAGGCTCCGGTTCATCAAAACTAGGAACTTCCATAGAACTAAAAGAAAGGTTATGACTACAAGTATTCAAACCTACATCCTCTAGTTGTGTTTGGTCCAAGGGTTCTACCTCTATTGGGGTTCCTATAGTCTCATCTACATCTTCTGGGTAAGTCACGGGTGGTGTGTGTGTGCCTCAAATGATGGTAGGACTTGTGGGGTACTTGGTGGGCTTGGGTTCTCTACTATATCCTCCATCACATTAAGATCACCAATGTGTTCATCTTGTATTATGGTAGGACCTAACCATGACATGCAGCTAGGTGGCTCAACTCTACCCTCATGTGTGTCGTATGTTTTGGTGAAATCTATCCCACTCATGCAACTAACCATCTCAGAATCTTGGTTTGATTCTAAGTCCATGTTCTTAGAAACTAGGTCTCTTTGCTCATACGAATCCACCAATTCGTTCCACTTATGGGTCATGGTTAGGAAGCTTTCCTCAAAATTCATCCAAAGGGCCAGACTAAAAGGAATTGATCCAGATAATGCTCGTCTAATAGAAATCTCACATGCATAGAATTCATTAAACCCATTTAACCTTACCCCTAACTCCTTTTGGAAATCACAAAGATCACACAAAAATTCATAGGATTGATAGGAAACAAATCTATTGGTGAAATATAATTGTTCCTCTATTGTCAATGATCTAAATGGAATTTCATCCATCATAGTGACAAATGAAAATGGTTTTACAAACAAAGGGCACAAAGAAAAAGATAGACTAAAGAAATCCTAAAAAAATAAAATAAAAATCCCACTAGAAAGGAATCTAGTGAGTAGACCTAATAAAATAAAAATCTCAACCTAAACAATAACTATTCCCCGGCAATGGCGCCAAAAACTTGATGCGTGGTTTTGCAACCTTACAACAGGTTTTACCTCTCGAGGGATCTCAAGAGGCTTACAACCCCACCAGGCAGAGTACCTGACCGATGTAGTATAGTGTAGTGGTAAGTACGGGGGATTGATCGTTCTCCACAGGGAATAGTGTCGTTAGGATTGAAAAACTACTCTAATAGGTCTAAGGGTGAGGGAAGATTCTTTTTTGTATTTTTATATTTTTATGAAAGCAAGTAAAATCTCGGGTTTGAATGAGTGGGCGGAATTAGTAGCTAGTCAACTAACCCAAATAACTACAAATGCAAATAAAATAAAATAACTGAAAATGAAAAGGTTGTGAAACTTATATGGAGAGAAATGTGTTTACTTAGATTTCCTTACTCCCTAACTATCTTTTACCGGTTGATTAGTGTGTATTAATTGCGTGGATGACGGGTGTATTCCTTAATACCAATCGTGGGGTGGCGTACGTACTTCCCCAACTCTACAAGCTCCTACTTCACTCCTATGTCGAGCCGGCTAAGAAGCTCCTAACATAGGATCACTAGAATTCGCTCATGCATTAAATACAACCATAAAAACCTAGTACGCATTGGTTCATGTTTCTTAAGACGTTCAAGCAAGTTACCGTATAGGAAGTTAGCCAGTTTTCTTAAGCCTAACATCGATAAACAATCATTCAATACAATTAATAACACACTAATAACCGATAATCAATAGTTAGGTTTCATTAGATCTAAGCAAACACAAGATAAATCTAGCCTAGCATGTTAATCAAAAGACAAGAACAAGATATAATCAAACAACACATAGACATATTGATTGATTAAATGAATACTTATCTTCAATTAAACATGGGAGATCCAAGGGTATGAAAACCCTTAAAAATGGCAGAAATTCGTCTTAGGGTTTCTCCTCACAAAGTTGCACACTAATGACAAAAAATTGCAAAACTATATATAGAGTTTAAGGGCTGACGGCGTCACGTTGTAGATCTTGACGCCGTCACCTCGCCGTGTCTAGGGTTCCCGGATGGCCTTCTTGACGCCGTCCCTCTTTAGTGCTCCAAAATCCGCTCTGGCTTATCAAGGGGTGACGCCGTCAGAAATGAGCTTGACGCCGTCTCTCTTTAGCTTAAACCGTGATGGCCTTGATCACCTTAAAGGGTGATGCCGTCAGACTTCCCATTGTAAAACTCCCTGGCTTATCATGTGTATTTTTCATATCCACCTCTTTTGCCAAGCCATGACGCCGTCAAGAGCAATACTTGACGCCGTCAAAGGTACTTTTCCAGCCGATTTTGAGACTTTGTCATTTTCTTCACTTTTATGCTCCAAAAACGTCCAAAATGCTTCCTTTTCCAGATTTCTTCTCCAAAGTACCTAAAATGACAAAAGGAACGATTTAGGGCAATATTTAATCAAATAAATACGATTTAGGGATTAAATGACCCCCTAAAAGCGGTACACTTTTCGCTTCATCAACCACCACCACCAAATCCAGATGCATCCACAACATTCGAAGCTGGCGCACCAACTCCCTCAACATCAACATCATCTACATTTACTCCACTATCTCTAGTAATTGAAATTTTTCTACCAAGAATTGATGAGCAAGAACAAAATAATGTTGTGTTAGATGAAGAAGTCTTTGAAAACCCGTTTGGAACGGAATCTGGTGAATCATCTTCCAGATTACATGAACCATCTAACACGCAGTCATTCAGTCCAAGGTACCCTTCAACACTACAGTGGACAAAAGACCATCCGATTGAACAGGTTATTGGTGAACCCTCAAGACCAATTCAGACGAGAAAACAATTAAACACCGATTGCGACATGTGCATCTATGTCTGTTCAGTCATTCTCAAAGAACCTAAGAGCATTCGGGAAGCAATGGCAGATAATGCCTGGATTGAAGCGATGCAGGAAGAACTTCTTCAATTTCAAATCCATGAAACCTGGGATTTAGTTCCAAGGCCAATTGACAAACTAGTCATTGATCTTAAGTGGTTATGGAAAAACAAAAAGGATGAAGAAATGACTGTAATTCGCAACAAAGCTCGTCTGGTGGCAAAGGGGTACAGACAGGAAGAAGGGATAGATTTTGAAGAGTCATTCTCACCAGTTGCAAGGCTTGAAGCAGTCAGGATTTTCTTAGCTTATGCGGCTCACAAGAACATCACAGTTTATCAGATGGACATCAAGACGACTTTCTTGAATGGAACTCTGAAAGAAGAAGTGTACGTGAGTCAGCCAGACGGTTTCGTTGACAAAGATCATCCGGAATACGTCTACAAGCTAAAGAAAGCAATCTATGGTTTGAAGCAAGCCCCACGGGCGTGGTATGACGAGTTATCATCTTTCCTACTTCATAATAATTTCACCAAAGGAACAATTGATCCAACCTTGTTTACAAGAAAATACGAAAATGATATTTTGATTGTTCAGATTTACGTGGACGACATCATATTTGGGTCCACTAATCCGCAACATTCAAAACATTTTGAAAATCTCATGAAAAGCAAATTTGAAATGTCCATGATGGGTGAATTAAAATTCTTTTTAGGCTTACAAATTCATCAATCCCCACGTGGTATTTTTCTAAATCAGGGTAAATATACAATTGAGATTTTGAAAAAACATGGAATGGACAATTGTGACTCTGTAGGTACTCCAATGGTCACTTCACCCAAGATAGGCGCTGACCTAAATGGGAAACCCATGGATCCGAAGAAATATCGGAGCATGATTGGGTCTCTCATGTACTTAACTGCAAGCCGTCCAGATATTCATTTTGCTGTTTGCTAACTTGCACGGTTTCAGGAAAGGCCTACCGAACTTCACCTCCAAGAGGTTAAACGGATCTTTCGGTACCTATGAAGAACCATTAACATGGGACTTTGGTATCCGAAGGATTCGGAGTTTACACTAATAGCATTTTCAGATGTAGACCATGCCGGTTGCCAAGTTACAGCGAAGAGTACATCAGGCGGAGCGCAATTTCTGGGAGAAAAGCTAGTAGGCTGGTCCTCAAGAAAACAAGACTGCACTGCTTTATCAACAGCAGAAGCCGAGTATGTGTCTCTATCTGCGTGTTCTGCCCAAGTTCTATGGACGAGGACACAACTAACAGATTATGGTTTCTCTTTCGACCGCATACCTTTGTATTGCGACTCGAAAAGTGCCATAGCCATCTCGTGCAATCCAGTGCAACACTCGAAGACCAAGCATATTAGAGTCTGCTATCACTTCATAAAAGAGCACGTTGAAGAGGGTACTGTTGAATTGTTTTTCGTAAAGACTGAATACCAACTCGCCGATCTATTTACTAAGGCCCTCCCAAAAGAGCGGTTTGAAAACTTAGTTCGACGAATTGGAATGCGAAGCCTAACTCCAGAAGAGTTAGAAAGTCTTCTCGAATCTTTTTAATTTATATCAACAAGCTTCGCATGTAAATATTTTTGTAAATATATACTTGTTCAAAAACAAAAATATAAAAATAGAAAATTTCAAAAAGACATAAAAAATATAAAACTCAAAAAACCAAAAATATTCTTCTCACGACATGTCTCTCGTATAATCAATATTCTATACGTATCAAGAAATGTCATTCAACAATGATACGGGCATGTACAGATGCTTGAGCGAGAGTTCTTTTTTATGTTTTTCTAAAACATGTCGTTTCTCAAATTTTTCTTCATTAAGGCTTTCGTACATTTCCGTAAGAGACCCGTGCTTTATTGTGAAATCTTTTATTGTGGCCCGAGTACTTCAACTCGAAAAGATTTCATATAAAGGATACATTGAATGAATTCTGATTATTTCTGATCAGAACTCGCAATGTTAATGGCAAAAAGCTAAACCTGTGAGCACTTAATCAAAATTGTTTCAAAAAGATTTTTCAAAGTCTTTCTATAAAATTTTGTGCTCACAATGACTCCCTCGAAGACCCTTAAATGCTGTTAAACTCAATTGTTTAATAAAATGCTCTGATTAAGGGGGAGTATAAAAAGCAAAATGTTCCATTTTCATGCTAAAATCAATCCATCTCTCCACAAAAAGTTTCATTTTAATCAACTGTTTTCAAAAATACCACTTCATGCTATTTTTGAGGGGGAGATTAAGTGTTTATTAAATATAAGGGGGAGAGGACGTGATTAAAATGTGATCTAAAAGTTTTTGCGGTTTGAATCTCAAGACTCAGTTGAACCCTCGAATTGACGAAACTAAATGTCCGTTATCGAAAAGACATGTCCTGGACGGGTAATAATTTCAAGTTGGTTTACCAGTGATGTAAGCGTGTCTCGCAAAGGACTTGTCTGAGTAGAATGTACCAATTCAAGAGATGATCTTTGAATATGACAGGGATGGGTAATAATTTCAAGCTAGTCTAACTAGTGAGGTAAGTGTGTCTCGCGAAGGTCATGTTCATTGAAAATCGATCATTTCAAAATGTGCGAACACTGCCCAACATGTGCAATTTATTTCAAAAATGCATGAGCACATGTGTAGGGGGAGTGTTTCAAAAATGCAAAACTCTCAATGTGTTAACTAAATGTGTTTTCTCAGAAACATGTTGAGAGATTTTCACAAGGTTTAATGGCATGTGACAAATAATCTAGGATAAATCATGGAGTAATAAGCTGATTATGGTTAGGTTATGTCCAATGATCCGCCAGAACCGGAGGGATCTACCCAATGACAATTCCAATAGCTTAGAATTAGAAGTCCTTAGGTATGATTGAAAAAAGGAGTAAATGAGAAAGGAGAAAGAAGGGGTTGAAGAATGAAAAAGAAAAGTTTAATGAAAGGGTGAAATAAAATAGCCCTCCATGAAAACTTAGGTCAAAAACCTGGTCAATGCATCTACTATCGGTACTCACTAAGGTGATACTGATATTGAAGACAAGACGTCATGGACCCAGTGACGCATTGCACCACCCCTCCTATCCACTCAGATATCTCTCAAAAGATATTTGTTTCATTTCTCACGGAGAACACTACATAATCTATCGACATCTTACTCCGAGATGTGTTGATATTGAAAAATGTGGCACTCTGCTCCATGCCTCCGACGACTTAAACCAAAACGCACATCATTGAGTCTAGAGACATGAGATTCATCAAAGATGTCTTAGGAACACTTCCTATGCAATACACTTGTGTTCATCAAAAAGGATACAAGTTGTATGAGTCTTAATGATATCTAAGGATCTTGCCTCACGACATGATGGCCGCTGGACCATGTATTGCTAACTGTCTTATGCAGGTACCGACGAAAGTCCATCCACCATCATCTACAACGACAACACATCTGGACAGAAGATGTAGATCAAGGCACGAAATTCCAAAGGACGATTCTTTGAAGATCACAAGTGCATGAAGGAACATTGATTAAAGACTATTATACATTGACACACCAAGTTCAAGAAATTGAAGGCAAAAGATCAATCACGGGAGCATCATTGAAATGACCATCCCTTAGGGGGAGATTGTTAGCAATTAATTTATGTTAATTGAAAAGTGATGGTCATTTGTTAAGTGTCATGTATAATGTATTGTCTAGTTAGTGGGCTTGTGATATTAGTTTTATTAAGTATGTCCAATGTATATGTATATTCACTAAGCCCACTCAAGTTTCATATCAAAAGCCCACCAAGCCCATCTTGGTTGGCTGTGTTTATCATAAAACCACGCACACACACACTCTGCTAGGTGTGCCTCACTTTTACATTAGAAAAAGAGTGTGTGTGTGTATCCAAGTCCCATAAAGTCTTTGTTTGTTTACTCTTCCAAAAGCTAATAAACATTGACTTGAAATTTTACCATAAGATCCAGATCTACTCTTATTGTTCTTAATATATGTTTGTGAGTGTCATCGTGTTTGTGTTTGTGTGATATAGTGTGGTTCGGTTCATCCTCCAAAGGAAAGTCGAGGACTACAAAGTTAAACTTGGTCAAGCCTGATTTCCAACCGCCAGGGATCGGAGAAAGGACACCTTATACTTTCAGGGACAGACCATTTGGGTTGGTGTATGTACGGGATCAAAGGAGAACAAGGTTCATGGGTTTTTAGGATATCCACAAGTTCGGTGACGAGACTTTGATACGGGTTAAATCTGAACTTGAAGGGATTTTGGAGAATCATAGAAAGGAGCTGAGGGTAGGATGGTTAAGGCATATGTGGTGGACAAGAAAAGACATCAAACAAGCGTACAAGTTCATAGACCGCATCGAACGAAGGCTTAAGTTTCATGAGTAGATGCGGAGATTCGAAAGTTATGTGGGTGGGCGTCCAAGACTTCCGAACATTCTTACCTTTCGACGTCCTGCATAGACTAATGGTATCCTTGGTTTATATTCATTTCAATCTTTCATCATTTGTTAATTTGACTATGGCTTGTGCACAAATAACAGTGCACAACCCGTACTTGTAAAGAAAGGACCCTGAGGTACGCTTCAGTGCCTCAATCCTAACATAAGGAGCAAAAGCTTCTTACTTATGAGTAGAATTAAACCAAAAATTTTTCTAAGTTTTTTCAAAATTCTGCTCATAAGGACAAGTATTCCCTCGTTAAGGGGGAGTATTTGATACTAAATCTTTGTTCTGAATACCAAAGTTCTTGAAATTCTTCCCGTAAACCTCAAAAAGAGCATATTTTAATCAAATGTTTTCCAAAAACAACATGAGTATGCTATTTTTGAGGGGGAGAATAAGTGATGATTAAAATATGGTAAAAGAAAAGTTATAATCTCACAAGAGCTCGACTCAGAATTGACCCTCGAATTGACGATAGCTAAAGTCAGTAGTCGAAAGGACATGTCCGGTACGGGTAATAATTTCAAGCCAGTTTATCTGGTGATGTAAGCGTGTCTCGCAAAGGACGTGTCTGAGTAGAATGTACCGATTTTGAGAGATTTTCCTTGAATCTGATCTGGATGGGTAATAATTTCAAGCTAGTCTAACTAGTGATGTAAGCGTGTCTCGCAATGATCAGGTTCATTGAAAATCAATCAATTCAAAAGTGCTAACTCTACCCGACATGTGCAAATTTACTTTAACTACCTATGAGCACATGTTAAGGGGGAGTATTTCTGAAAATCACAAAACTCTCAAAGTGTTAACCAAATATGTTTTTCACAATCATAAACGCTTTGAGAGATTTTTAAAAGGTTTGGTTTATGGCATACATAGAATTAGTCATGGTGTAATAAGGGGACTAAGGTTAGGAAACCGTCCTATGATCTGCCAGAGCCAGAGGGGTCTACCCAAGGACAATCCCAATAGTTTAGAACTAGAAAGTCCTAGGTATTATGAAAAAAAGGGAGTAATGAAATGAAAGGAGAAAGAAGGGGTTGAATAATTAAAAAGAAAAGTAAAGAAAAGGGTGAAAAGAAATAGCCCTCCAAATTGTTCAACCTTAGGGTAGAAACCGGGTTCAATACATATGCTACTGGTTGTTGCTAAGGCATCACCGGTATTTAAGATTAAGTCGTCATGGACCCAGTGACACACTGCACTAAACCTTCTAGCCACTCAGGTGTCTCTCAAAAGACACTTGTTTCATTTCACACAGAGATCCTTACATTATCTATCAACCTCTCACTCCGAGATGTGTTGATATTGAAAAGGAGGCATTCTGCTCCACGCCTCCGACGACCAAACAAATAAGCACTAATCGAGTCTAGAGCCAAGAGATACAATAAAAGATCTCATAGGAACACCTAGCATCACACTGGATGCTCTACATTAATGGACTCCAGTTGTAAAATTAGGAAGTGTCCTACGCAGATCTTAGCAATCTGCCGAGAACATTCCTAAGAGAAACCACAAATGTGATTCTCATTGATTGAATGGAAATCCTGCCATGGTCAACATCAAACAGCCCTGACAGCAGGTCACTTCGGTAACTCCTTATGGGTTACACTTAGTGTTAGTTCCAAACGGTCTACAGTCGTGGGGTGATCTCCAGCGACTCACTGAATTGTGGGTGCACTTCGGTGTGTCCATGTAAGCCCTTTCGGGGGTATCCGATTCAGAACGATCTGGGTTAGGATTAGAGAAAGTCTTCACACTATGCTGTTGACGATCTCGAAGTCCAAACCTGTAAGTACCGGATGATTTATTGCTAACTGTTTACATGCAGCGAATCATGGAGACCGGGAGTTCTAAATCCATCATTTCATCATGCTCATATCCCGATGAAGAGTCTAAGATCAAGCAGAATAACACTTCACAAGTTCAAGATCAATGTGAAGTCAAAGTTACTTGATATCTGAAGAACCAAAGTCACCAGTGTTAAAGATTGTTGGTGGAAGGCAGATCGTTACCATACCATATCACTTAGTCAAGAACGAAGAACAAAGATACTGATGACGTCGAAGCCAAAGAAGCAAAGATGACGTCAAGCAACTTCGATGATCAATACTTAGGGGGAGATTGTTGGGAACACGTCTTAGATTATTGAAGTATCGATCATATTTTGTAATAGGTTGCTTAGGTCTTTAAGTTAGATTTATTCTACAGCCTGTATAGAAGGCCCATGGGCTGTAGGCTTTTGTTTATTTTCATTCATGGGCTGCGCCCCATTTTATTGTTTTCTTATTTAGGGCCAAGCCCATCTCATTGTATTCTATAAATTGCCCTCCCATTGAAATGGAAGGGTGTTGGTTAATGCATTATTAAGTTTATCATTCTTAAGATTTAACCTACATTTCTCTCTCTCTTAATCCTCCTAGTAACCTTGTGTGATATTATCGAGACCAAACAGAAAAAGAAACCTTGTGAGTTCATCGTGATACGTTGGAGACCATACATAGCCCACATAGTTCTAGCAAAGTGTTGAACTACCGAAAACGCCACCGTCTTGCCAATGAAATATCTGTACAATGTATTGGCACATATATTGTTAACCTCTTCGACTGACGATCAAGGGATCATTAAGTTAGTGTCATTAAGTGTGTCAAGAAGACGAAAATTGACCTTACTTGTAGACGTTTCAGCATTAACAATCTTAGCAAAAGATGGAGACACATTCTTGAATGTAGCACCTTGCATGGCCTCCTCAAAACTCATACACGCTAACCTAGTCGCCTGCTGAATATTACCTTCACACCCATCATAAAACATAGTTTTTACCTACTGTTGATCCACACGCTAAACATCTTCTTGAGATAAAGGAGCTACATGCGTACTTTGAGTAGGTTTTAAGGGCTTCCCATCCTCACCCATTAACACAATTTTACCCTCAACCATTTGCCTTTTAATAACATGAAGTTTTTTAGCTAACAACGATGGACATGGACTACCAAAAGCATTCGACAAGCTTGGAAACAGACTCTGATCAGTATCATAGGTCTCATTATTTGTCTCCCTACTATTAGTATGATCAGCCAAGCTTCCATCATCAACCTCTTTCTCTCCCTTAACAGAGTTCCTCAATAATTCGTCTACTGGACGAGAAACATTCGAACCATTAATAGGATATCGACACCATTAGAGGGATCCAAACTACTCCCATCAGTATCCTTTTTCCTATGATTTATAACCCTACCTCCCGAAACAAGAAAACCATGTTTCATGATCAAACCATGAAACTCTCACAACCCAGTACATCACAATCCAATAATCAACCACTAGAACAAAACCCAACACAAGCACAATCAGCTAAACAACATAATTAGGTTAAGACTTGAAACACAAAAACGTACTTATAAACACGTAAAGAAGAAATAAATATAAGGGAAAGTTCCCGAAGTAGACCAGTTGCCTTTTGACTCATCACTTTCTAGATCATTTTTTTAGGTGAGAAAAAAATAGAACGGTTGCCTTGGCAACTTGTGCTATCGGAACCACGAGTCAACACGTGTCAACAACAATCAACAAGTGTCCAAAGGAATAAATTTGAAATGACTAAATTACCCATCGACATTAAATGTTATTATAAAATCCCATCTCCCCCATTTCCAAAAGCAGAACCACCACTATTTTTCTGTCCCCAACTGAATCAGCAACAACATAACAATGGCACACTCACGGTTACTCCTCCACACGGTTACTCCTCCACCATTCACAAACCCTCATTCGAAGCATACACCACCGATCTCTCTCTACAACAACTTCATAATCCCACCAAATGTTATTACAAATCAGATCGATCATGTTAGCAATCATTTTCTGTTAAATATAAAGTGATGGTCATTTGCTAACAATTTAATGTGTCATGTATAATATTTAGTTAGTTTAGTGGGCTTATGGCATTTGTACAATTTGTAACTTAAGCATAAGTGTATTACAAACACTAAGCCCACTCCATGTTTCATTTAAAGCCCACCAAGGCCCAACTTTGTCTTGGCTGTGGTACATATTCACGCACACACTCTTCATAGAAGAGGGTGCCTCATTATTTACCTAAGAAAAAGAGTGTGTGTGTGTGTGAGTAAAAGCTTAACCCTTAGTCTTTGTATTATTTTCACATATTGAATATAATCATTCGACTACAAATATCCACCATATCTCTTGTTCTTAATTTACATGTTAGTGAGTGTCATCATCGTGTTTCTTTGTATGATAAAGAAGTGATTCGTGGTCTACAAGTGGTATCAGAGCTTAAGTGCCTCATTACTTGTAGACCACGAATCACTTCTTTATCATACAAAGAAACATGATGATGAGACTCACTAACATGTAAATTAAGAACAAGAGATATGGTGGATATTTGTAGTCGAATGATTATATTCAATATGTGAAAATAATACAAAGACTAAGGGTTAAGCTTTTACACACACACACACTCTTTTTCTTAGGTAAATAATGAGGCACCCTCTTCTGTGAAGAGTGTGTGCGTGAATATGTACAACAGCCAAGACAAAGTTAGGCCTTGGTGGGCTTTAAATGAAACATGGAGTGGGCTTAGTATTTGTAATACACTTATGCTTAAGTTACAAATTGTACAAATGCCATAAGCCCACTAAACTAACTAAATATTATACATGACACATTAAATTGTTAGCAAATGACCATCACTTTATATTTAACAAAAAATGATTGCTAACAATCTCCCCCTAAGGGATGGTCATTTCAATGAAGCTCCCGTGATTGGTCTTTTGCTTTAGACATCTTGAACTTCGCGTATCAATGTATAATATTCTTCGTTCAATGTTCCTTCATGCGCTGTGATCTTCAAAGAGTCGTCTTGCCTTGATCTACATCTTCTGTCCTGATGCGTCGTCGTTGTAGATGATGATGGTAGATGAACTTTCGTCGGTACTTGCATAAAACAGTTAGCAATAAATCGTCCAGCGGCCATCATGTCGTGAGGCAAGATCCTTAGATCTCATTAAGACTCATACAACTTGTATCCTTTATAGTGAACACAAGTGTATTGCATAGGAAGTGTTCCTAAGAGATCTTTTGATGAATCTCATGTCTCTAGACTCAATAATGTGCGTTTTGGTTTTAGTCGTCGGAGGCATGGAGCAGAGTGCCACCTTTTCAATATCAACACTTCTCGGAGTGAGAGGTCGATAGATTATGCAGTGTTCTCCGTGAGAAATGAAACAAATATCTTTTAAGAGATATCTGAGGGGATAGGAGGGGTGGTGCATTGCGTCATTGGGTCCATGACGTCTTGTCTTCAATATCAGTATCACCTTAGTGAGTACCGATAGCAGATGTATTGACCCGGTTTCTGACCTAAGTTTTCATGGAGGGCTATTTCTTTTCACCCTTACAAAAACTTTTCTTTTTCATTCTTCAACCCCTTCTTTCTCCTTTCTCATTAAACTCCTTTTTTTTTTCAATCTTACCTAAGGACTTCTAAAGTTAAGCTATTGGAGTTGTCCTTGGGTAGATCCCTCCGGTTCTGACGGATCATTGGACATAACCTAACAATAATCACCTTATTACTCCATGATTATCCTAGATTATTTGTCACATGCCATTAAACCTTGTGAAAATCTTTCAACGTGTTTATGAGAAAACACATTTTGTTAACACATCGAGAGTTTTGCATTTTTGAAACACTCCCCCTTCACATGTGCTCATGCATTTTTTGAAATAAGTTGCACATGTTGGGTAGAGTTCGCACATTTTGAAATTATTGAATTTCAATGAATATGACCTTCGCGGGACACGCTTACATCACTAGTTAGACTAGCTTGAAGTTATTACCCGTCCTGGTCATATTCAATGATCATCTCTCGAATTGGTACATTCTACTCAGACAAGTCCTTTGCGAGACACGCTTGCATCACTGGTAAACCAGATTGAAATTATTACCCGTCCAGGACATGTCTTTTCGAGAACGGACATATAGTTTCGTCAATTCGAGGGTTCATGCTGAGTCTTTTTGAAGCACTCGTTTTGAGATTCAAACGATAAAACTTCTTTTAGATCACATTTTAATCACGTCTTCTCCCCCATATTTATAATAAACACCTAATCTCCCCCTCAAAAATAGCATGAAGTGGTATTTTTGAAAACAGTTGATTAAAATGAAACTTTTGGTGGAGAGACAGACTGATTTTAGCATGAAATTGGAACATTTTTCTTATTCTACTCCCCCTTAATTAGAGCAAATGGTTAAACTTTAGAGTTTAAAAGCATTTAGAGGTCTTTGAGGGAGTCGTTGTGAGCACAAAATTTATAAAAAGACTTTGAAAAATCTTTTGAAACAATTTTGATTAAGTGCTCACAGTTTTAGCTTTTTGCCATTAACATTGCGAGTTCTGATCGGAAATAATCATAAGTCATTCAATGTAGCGCGGGTTTCGTACTGAAATGCACGAAAGCCTGATTGAAGAAATTTTTTGAGAAACGACATGATTTAGAAAAACATAATAAATAACTCCAATAGCTTAGCATTAGAAGTCCTTAGGTAAGATTGAAAAAAAAAGGAGTTTAATGAGAAAAGAGAAAGAAGGGGTTGAAGAATGAAAAAGAAAAGTTTTTGTAAGGGTGAAAAGAAATAGCCCTCCATGAAAACTTAGGTCAGAAACCGGGTTAATACATCTGCTATCGGTACTCACTAAGGTGATACTGATATTGAAGACAAGACATCATGGACCCAGTGACGCAATGCACCACCCCTCCTATCCACTCAGATATCTCTTAAAAGATATTTGTTTCATTTCTCACGGAGAACACTGCATAATCTATCGACCTCTCACTCCGAGATGTGTTGATATTGAAAAGGTGGCACTCTGCTCCATGCCTCCGACGACTAAAACCAAAACGCACATTATTGAGTCTAGAGACATGAGATTCATCAAAAGATCTCTTAGGAACACTTCCTATGCAATACACTTGTGTTCACTATAAAGGATACAAGTTGTATGAGTCTTAATGAGATCTAAGGATCTTGCCTCACGACATGATGGCCGCTGGACGATTTATTGCTAACTTTTTTATGCAGGTACCGACGAAAGTTCATCTACCATCATCATCTACAACGACGACGCATCAGGACAGAAGATGTAGATCAAGGTAAGACGACTCTTTGAAGATCACAACGCATGAAGGAACATTGAACGAAGAATATTATACATTGACACGCGAAGTTCAAGATGTCTAAAGCAAAAGACCAATCACGGGAGCTTCATTGAAATGACCATCCCTTAGGGGGAGATTGTTAGCAATCATTTTCTGTTAAATATAAAGTGATGGTCATTTGCTAACAATTTAATGTGTCATGTATAATATTTAGTTAGTTTAGTGGGCTTATGGCATTTGTACAATTTGTAATTTAAGCATAAGTGTATTACAAACACTAAGCCCACTCCATGTTTCATTTAAAGCCCACCAAGGCCCAACTTTGTCTTGGCTGTGGTACATATTCACGCACACACTCTTCACAGAAGAGGGTGCCTCATTATTTACCTAAGAAAAAGACTGTGTGTGTGTGTGTAAAAGCTTAACCCTTAGTCTTTGTATTATTTTCACATATTGAATATAATCATTCGACTACAAATATCCACCATATCTCTTGTTCTTAATTTACATGTTAGTGAGTGTCATCATCGTGTTTCTTTGTATGATAAAGAAGTGATTCGTGGTCTACAGATCACCACCACCCTTTTATAGCCAGATATATCCATTTCTGCAAATCAAATATATATATATATATATATATATATATATATATATATATATATATATATATATATATATATATATATAAATAAAGAAATAAAAAAAGATACACAACAAAACCCAGATCGATCACCACCACCTTGAGTCAATCATCAACCGACCCATACTCTTCTGAAAAGCATCACTATTTCACTTCATAGCTAACCTAATCTTAACAATTATAATCCCAAACCACAAATCCGGATCAATTAGTCGCCTCCTTATTCTTACCTGAAACCCACCGCCGTTTTCGCCGCCAATGTTTTCTTACCTGAAACTCAAAACCGTTGTCGATGCCAATGGTGCTGATAACCTCCGTTGTTGTCGCCGGAAGATCGAGCTGGTCGGCGGTAGATATCATTGTGGTGTTTGGATCTGTTAGTTGCGTAGATTGAGAGTTATGAATCGGTTGATGTGAGTTTTTGTTTAGATGAAGTTATGTGTGGATTATTTTTGTATAGATCGAGCAGGGTTTTGGTTGTGGGAAGATGATGGTGGTTAATACTAGTGATGGGTTTTGTGGACCGGTTGTGTTTAGATCGATGTGAAGATTTTGAGTGGATGTGAATGAGTGTCTGTTGGTGTGTGTTTTGAATAATTGTGTTGTTTTTTATGTGTTGGATTTTTTTGTTACTGGTAATGGTTTTTGTATGTGTCGAGAGTTATGAACTCTTGGTGACGATATTAGTGATGGTGATGAAATTAGTGATGGTGATGATATGTAACTGAGATTAATGTCACCGAATTATGGGTTATGGATTTTGTAATAAGGTTTGGTACAGAAGGGTATTTTAGTCAATAGACAAGAGTTGCCCGCGGTCTAGTTTCGACTCACCCAAAAAAATGATCTAGAAAGTGATGAGTCAAAAGGAAACTGGTCTACTTCAGGCATTTTCCCTAAATATAAACTAATTAAGCACACGAGTATCTCTCAGCGATTAGAAGACAACAAACCTTTTAGGACCCTAACCCTAGAAAAACGAATGAAAACCCAATAGCAACCAATGATTAGATAGGTGTGTAACAAACCCTAAGATTAGTTACCCAACCAATAGAATCAATAAAATGTATCAGAGATGAACAATCGACGTTATTAGGGTTTAAGATTTAAGGCGAACCTAGAGGCTAAACTGTAACATTTTCCTTTTCAACAAGTCTTTCATACCACTTTTTATAGTTGTTCTTATTTTCCATTGAATGTGTCACAAACTTGAGGTTCTTGATATTTGGCTTTAAAATGTTCTTCATCAACCTCGATCTCCAATGTCTTTTCTTCAATCTGTACCTCGACCTTTGATAATTGTGATTTCCTTCGGGTGGAACCATTTTTTCCTACTCATGAAAAAGGGTAGAGATTTTTTGGAAGATTATACATGACCTTAACCTCACGTCAACAAGGTTTCCCTAACAAAATATGGCACACATCAAGATCATCCACAACACAAAGTACTTCCGCTATATAAATTTTCTCGATGGACACTAAAACCCCACAAACTTGGTAACCTTCAATTAGACAAATCTCCATTGGTAATTTTAGGAAATTTACTCATTTTCTCAAAACCAGATTATTCAAACTAACAACCATCAATAACTAAATAACATATTGAATTATCGATTAAGTCCTTTGAATAAGACAACTTAATTGAAGGTAGCTGATCCTCCATCTTTTTCTCCTCCCATTCTTCAACCAACCTATTGTTGATCGGGGAATGGATGCATCTACGGTTGTGATCAAAATATCATATGAATTAACGAAATCTTCGACCTTTCAGACTACCACGCTCGTGATTTTCGTGGTTGTTACCCCGACCTAGCAACACGACACATAGTCTTTGATTGATAGTTGAATTTGGTCATGATTTTGATAAAATCATTATTCATGTGTTATACAAAACTTTAAAGCTAACAAAACCATACCCTACCAATGGTATGATTTTTTAAATCTTCTACACTATTCACCATCAAGATATTGACAAGCTCTGATGTCAATTGATGCATGATGCGGAAGCGACTTTTGATAAAACCTTAATCCAATGGTTATCGTTCAAAGCGGCGAGGATGAAACCTTAAGAGAATAAAACGCTAACAAGAGAAAACTCTTGAAACTTACAAGTTTATTAAAGATCAAAAGGTCAATTACAATAAAAAGGTCAATTACAATGATAATAAGCACTCCATTTTATAAGAAAAAAATAGATTGAGAAGAAAGTTATCTTTATTCCCTAAAAGGCTAAAACTCCTAATTAAACTAGAAAAAATAAATCCAAATTTAACCCTAAGCAAAAGTCACTGGACAACAATAAATTGGCATCTAGGTAGATCATAAATACTGGTAAAAACAAACATCTATCCAAGGAGTTATCAGCATGCACGTTACACCTGGATGTCAAACACTTGTTTCCCTTCAACAAAATAACTATTCAAACACTCATTTCATGTTTTCACTTTTTCTTCCGCATCAATAACTAACCAAATGGGAACAAAACGTCTAGTATTGGCCGTCAAAAAATTGACCTTGAAAATTTTAGGTTAATTAATCTTTCGTTGTCTAAGTCTTTATTAGGTATTGAGTATTGAGTATGGTTAACTTATCTTCGAAAAATTAATTTTTTTTTTTTTTTTTTTTTTTTTTTTTTTTTACTAATAACCTCGTTATGTACGGACTGGGGTTGCTTTCTTTTATCATTGACCTCATGGGTGTTTAATTATTAAATATAAAAACTTAGTAACATTTATTTGAGAAGCCAATGTTTTCTTTAAATACCAAGCTGCCATGCATCTAGAGTCCCTTGTACATTAACTGATCAATATCCTAATTTCCTATTCCTTACCCCTACTAATTAGATATCACACCCATAAAATTCATATTTTTTACTTTTAAGGTTACTCAAAGGTTTACCTTAAATATGAGGTGCAAGGCATCAGAAAAGCCATGTCCAAAGCACAAGAAAGGGCTATGGTCACCAGATGAGGACCAAAAGCTAAAAGATTATGTCATGAACTACGGTCATAGTTGCTGGAGTTCCGTCCCCATCAATGCAGGTACGTAACTCCATTCATGGATTGAACACACGAGTTATCAAAACAAGAGCAATTTACCATAAATAAAATCCTCGTTTAGCTAGTTGTTGCCATTTGCCAGAATATATATATGTGTGGTCTTTTAGTATGATCTTTCGTTACATTCCATTTTGGAACACCATTGTTGATTATAATTTTGATGCATGGCATATCGACATTCTTTCATTATTGCTCGTGTATTTTATACAATTTATGGCCATCATATTAGGCTTGCAAAGGAACGGAAAGAGTTGCAGATTGAGGTGGATTAATTATCTGAGGCCAGGATTGAAGCGAGGTGAATTTTCCTTGCAAGAAGACGAAACCATTTCGAGCCTTCATCGATTGCTAGGCAACAAGTAATTACCCTTGCATTCGTATTACTGACATCTCCATTGGATTCTTTTCAATTCTTTCAATCGTCACTATGGTGGACTTGAATAAGATATTGGTATTTGACTGAATACAAAATAACAATGTTATTGTATGTTGAAGTAACAAAATAACAATAGAATTTGATCTATACTAATGATACTTTTATTGATAATTGTATTGATATGTTTACAGAAACTGATCCAATATATACTATGTGAATCGTTGCCACAGGAGGCAGTTATGCCGATTCACTAAATGGTATAAACTATGTAACCGTTGTACCTATTAACCTAAAACGACCCATTTATGACCCAGCCCATATAACTTGGGTTTACAGAATTCTAAATAACTAATACATACATATACTACCCCTATCTTTGCTTCTATAACATTAATGGTCCAACATTCACCCCCCTAATGTTATAGACGGCAAAGTCTTCAAATCTTCAAAGTTCCTTTTATAGCAATGGTTCATCATCTTCGTACTGAATCAGGTTTGCTTCCGTCTCCATCTTTGGACATTCGCCTTTGTAGTGTCCAAGTTCTTTGCACTTGTAACATCTTATCTGACTCAGGTCTTGATCACCATCTTTTTTCTTCCATGGTTTCCAATTCTTGTCTTGCCCACGTCCTGGTCTTCCTTGACTTGAATTCTCATGACCGCAACGTTCACACTTGTGTTCCTTGGTTTTCTCCTTTTCATCTATTTATTGAGTTTTCCTTTTCTGCGATTCATGCTATTTGGATGAACAACATATTGATATGAGTATGCACAAGGATTGTGCAGTGACTCGTTTGTAACAGAGGGTGGGTTTTGTTTATAATAAACAAACTGATATTTTATTTATATTCCACTTGCACTCGTTCTTCCCTGGATCGATTAACTCTTGCTCTAATGCCAAATATTGGTATTTGACTGAATACAAAATAACAATGTTACTGTATGTTGAAGTAACAAAATAACAATAGAATTTGATCTATACTAACGATACTTTTATTGATAATTGTATTGATATGTTTACAGAAACTGATCCTATATATACTATGTGAATCGTTGCCACAGGAGGCAGTTATGCCGATTCACTAAACGGTATAAACTATGTAACCGTTGTACCTATTAACCTAAAACGACCCATTTATGACCCAGCCCATATAACTTGGGTTTACAGAATTCTAAATAACTAATACATACATATACTACCCCTATCTTTGCTTCTATAACATTAATGGTCCAACATTCACCCCCCTAATGTTATAGACGGCAAAGTCTTCAAATCTTCAAAGTTCCTTTTATAGCAATGGTTCATCATCTTCGTACTGAATCAGGTTTGCTTCCGTCTCCATCTTTGGACATTCGCCTTTGTAGTGTCCAAGTTCTTTGCACTTGTAACATCTTATCTGACTCAGGTCTTGATCACCATCTTTTTTCTTCCATGGTTTCCAATTCTTGTCTTGCCCACGTCCTGGTCTTCCTTGACTTGAATTCTCATGACCGCAACGTTCACACTTGTGTTCCTTGGTTTTCTCCTTTTCATCTATTTATTGAGTTTTCCTTTTCTGCGATTCATGCTATTTGGATGAACAAATATTAATGATATCCAAGGATTGTATGATCGTTGTAACAGAGGTGGTTTTGTTATACAGTGACTAACTGTTTTTGTAATCATGAGCGTTGTGTGGAATATTTTTTGATTTATTAATAAACAAACTGATATTTTATCTTATATTCACTTGTCTACATCGTTTTCTTATCCTAATAGTACGAATTTCATATAAACTACTTGCTCTAATCAAACTATGAATTTGACTATACAAATACAATTTATGTATGTTGAAGTAACAAAATACAAAGAATTATCTTAAGCTAATAATATATATACAATATCCTATACTATCTTTACCTCTTTGCTTCTATAACATTAATGGTCCAACATAAGACAACATTTAAAAATAAAAATAAGACAGCTACCAGCATAAGTAAACCCTCGTGGACCTTATGCAAAGAAAAGGTCAAGCAAGCTTTTTTATAGGTCTATTCATGTCCAACTTAATATTATAGGGGAATAAAACGTTGTTCTAAGCTAGTGACTTTGGTTGTCTAGACATCTTTAGAAATTTGTTTTTGTGAGAAAACATTTATCTATATATTCAAATATAGATGTTTAATTGTATGTCAAGGGACTTTGGCATAAATTCCTATTATGAAATAAACCTGCAGACTGTTTTGTTTTCAATGTATTACTAAAGTTCAGATCAGGAACACCAAATATATATATATATATATATATATACATATATATATATATATATATATATATATATATATATATATATATATATATATGTGTGTGTGTGTGTGTGTGTGTGTGTGTATCTATGGTTTGTTTTGTTTTGAAAATGAAAGAAAAACGGGTAACTAATTGATTTATAATCTCACTTTAAGGTTGAAAATGTAGTAGGAAGTACGTAGGAACCACTGCTACTTGGGTTGTACGTATGTATGTGAATGGTTTTATAACTAGTTGTATTTGGTCGCATGCAACTATAAGCGTGCTAATTCATTCTTATATTTTGAAACTTATAATTATATTCGTCTGCCAGGTGGTCTCAGATAGCACAACATTTGCCTGGACGGACTGATAACGAGATAAAGAACTACTGGCATTCTCACCTCAAGAAGAGGATAGAAAAACTGCAACATTTTCCAACTAATCCTAAAACTGATTACATAAGCACAGACATGAGAAGTACGGAACCATCTTCATCGTGCATAAATGCATCCAGCTTCATCAACAGTTTGTCTGCTGACATGAACCAATTGGTCCCACCAGCTTCCCAAATTACCACTTTACCGAAAATTCTATTTGCTGATTGGATTAGCCTAGATGAGTTACGAAAAGATATAGGAAAGTCGTGTGATCAGCCTTTTAGCCATGAGTCAAGTTACGAGGTATCCCATATGCATGATTATCACGAAGTATCAACTCAAGAGAGCAAAGATTCTCAAAACTGTCTAATCAGTGGTTCGAATAATGGAGATATGTTTCAAAGCCACATGACAATTGATGAAATTTTCAGCTTCAATGATGGAGATTTCAACCTTGATGATTTTATATATATGTAGGGAATATTTAGTTACCAAATTAATAAAGGGAATTATTTAGTTTACACGATCAAGCACATAAATGTACTTACGAATCCATATCCGTGTGCCTTGGGTTGCATGTGAAAACGTTCGTGCACCATTTCGGTTGAAAAGATAGGGTCTTTTATGTGTTGTTGATTAACCACCAAGAAATGTTTCATGTTTTTAATTGTTTGGAAATCGTCTTTTTAATCTACTTTTATACGTGATTGAGCTCCTCCTCGTTTCAAGAAATTTCGACCTTTGTTCAGTAAATTTTCTATCGTAGAGTCTAGAGTGTTTAACGCATGACATCGACGCACGTTTGTTGTCATAAATTTATGTACATTATGACTCATAAATATAGATTAGGATTTGCAGGTATCTAAAGGATTCTAAATTATGTTGGTAAGAAAACGAACTGCGTTTATAGGATCATAGATATTCAAATATCCAGAGGATCATAGATCTCAAAATTAAGATTTTCATATCGCTTGATCCTTCTTCATTAAGTTGTTGATATAAATTTATATTTTGCTCGATTTATGGGAGTTCAAACTTGCAACGTGTTTATTTTTACAGATTGATTTTCAGTTCCGATATTGAATTGATAAAAGACTATTGTTTGAATATTGATTATCACGCACATAATCTGGTACTAAATAGTATTGGCATGCCGGTTTATATATATACTAGTTGTCTATATATATGAATCAACACCCTTTGTCAAAACTATTTAAAAAATACGTAGTATACCAAAGTAATAATAACTGATTTGTACGCACGCATTACACTTTTCAGATAGACACCACAACTTATGCATGGTTTATGTAATTAGTCTACAAATCACGTCCCCTCATATTCTAACCATGACGTACTTGGTTATATCTTATGTTTTTATACTGTATATTACGACATATTATGAACTTATGGTGCCCGTAATTAGTCCAAAAATCACGTCCCTTCATATCAACCATGCCTTGATTATCTTTGCAGAAACTGCATGTGTACGTGTATGTTTTGTTCCAGCAAGCTCCATAATTATTGCACGAGGTCTCCATCCAATCCAATCAAAAACTTGTCTTTTGCAATAGTGCCTATGAATGTGAGGCAAAGATCAAAACACGTAGAGCATCCACAAGACAGTTTATGCTTCTATCAAAATGATACATGGAGTAAATAGTTAACCAGCAGGTTGGTGAATATGAAGAAGAAATAAAAAGGGGGGCCGGGTACGTGGAAAGGATATATTTATTGTAGCAAATCAAATAAGATCGAGAAGACTAGAAGAGCCACATCTGTGCAATGGAATTTTCCAGGGTTTAGTTGAGTGATCCTACTCGAATTTTCCAGACTAGAAGACTATTGTTTATGTTTTTCGTGTGATTATCACGCACATGATCTTAGACCCAAATTTGTTCATAATTTAATTTAAGTTTCATATAAAAGTATGAACTACATGTTAAAAATTTTCAGTAATATTATATGAATATTCTAATTTAATTTATTTGATATCAAGAAAAAAAAATATTGTGTTGTCCTCTATTATAAATTATATCGTTTCATTTTCAAATACAATCCATTTATCTTTTTGTATTAATCTATATAATGTAATAAAAAAGTCACAAAATCACGTACCAATAAATTAACACTATATTTTTGCATTAATCTAAATATCACGAAAAACCTATAATAAAAAACATTGAACAAGAAGTAGATGCACGTATGTAGTAACTTTGATGGTGTCGGGACTAATCTTAGTATAGTGTAAAACCGACTAACTGATAACTAAAAGTAAATAATAAGTTTATTTATTTATTTATTTTTTCTTCTTGTCACAACTCGAAATCATAGATTAGTTACCACATATGGCAAAACATGGCTTTTTGGAAGTCTTGATTAAATAAATAGAAGAAAACCTTTCGACTGAGATTCACGCTATAATGACTGATAAAGATATAACGTGTATATGTTATTTAAATCCCAGTTGACAATCTGACATCATCAAACTAACTCTTGCTCCTTAATTATTAAATGATGCCTGCTTTATAATACTTTATAAAGTAGAAAAGTTGCTTACTTTTCTTTGTAAATGAAGAAGAAAAACATGTATTTGTGATATAATGAATGGGCTTAATTGTAAATATTTTTAATTTTTTACAAAAGAAAGTAGAGAAATTTCATACTTTATAAAGTAGGCATCATTTTCCCTTATTCTAATGTACATTAGTAACTAAGTTTGCCATGATGTTTATTGATGTAAGGCTAACCACAGTGGGCCTGGAATTATCGGTCACTCAAGGAAGTCGACCGACTTCAAAGTCGGTCACACCCATTGTGTATTGATGGTCAAATATCGGTTACTCAAGGAAGAAAATAACAATCGGTTGATTTTTTGACCGATTCTAACACACAAAAATTCAACTGTTGAATAAAAAAATAAAAAAATAAAAAACTTTTTTTAAAAAAACTTTACCACTTTACAACCTTATAAATATCAACCTCAAACACACAATTTCAAACAACATTTCTATCAATACCTTTAAACACATTCTTTTAATTATGTCTTACGAGCTATTTTTTGGTTCTTCGTCTTCCGACGATGATGAAGTTATGAGTGAGTTTACGGAGTTTGCGGAGTTTGCTTGGAACGCTTACCAAGCATCACAGCCAAAAGTTCCACGAAGGTACATACCTAGGGATCATTCGGGTGCTCATAATCGTTTAGTGGCGGCATACTTCTCCGAAAACCCGCAGTTCGACGAAAGAACATTCTCTCGGCGATTCCGAATGAGCCGAGAACTTTCCTTGGTCCCACGAGTGATGAAAAAAGAATATTGTACAAGAGGAAGCACGCAGCAGCAAGGAAAGATGTGGAACGGGCTTTTGGTGTGTCGAAGAAAAAGTGAAAAATGATTAAAGTTTCGGCTCGAGGGTTGTATAAAAAGGATCTCCAAGATATTATATATACATGTATCATATTACATAATACGATCATTCGACACAAGCAGTGGGCGATATGTCCTACATGGTTCGAAGATGATGTCCATCGTGATCACAATCCCTTAAGAACGCATGAAGAATCATTAGTAGTTACTCAGGAGCTTATGGACTCATCAACTCATCTACACTTAAAATCTGATTTGATCAAACACATTTGAAGAAATCGTAGAAATCAAGTCAATCAAGAGAATGAAGACGAAGACGGTAGTGATGATGACGATGAGGAAGACGATAAAAAATTTTTGTAATGTTTTTAATGTTATTTGAATAATTTACGTAATGTTTTTAATGTTTAATTGAATAATATATGTAATGTTTTTATTTTTAATGAATTTTAAGTTTGTTGTTTAAAATGTTTGAAACTAAAAAAAAATAAAAAAAAAAATAAAAAAAATAAAAAAATCGGTCACCACTGTGGCAACTTGGTCATGTCTGGTCACTGAAGAGAGAAAGCTGATGTGGCAGCTGGTGACCCAGGTCACCACTGTACATAGCCTAAAGTTGTAAACCAATTGATCAATGTTCCTAACAAAAAATAATTCTCATTTAGCGCGCTCTTTTATTTAATTAACCATATGAGGCTACACTTGAGATAAATTAAGCCCATCGACCAATGATACATTATTCATTAATATGGTTAGGGTGTGTTTGTTATGGGGGTTTGGTATGGGTTTTGGTTTGATGTGAAATTAAAATTTTGTTTGGTTGTAAATTTTAGCAGGAGGAATGGATTGAGGAATGAATGATTGACAAGTAATTTGGAGGGTTTTGGTATGTATTAAAATATTTAGTGGGCCTCACCGTCTGTCTCTGTGGTTTGGGCCAAATCTCTACCCTCGTCCTTGATTTTTTTTTTTTTTTTTTTTTTTTTTTTTTTTTTTTTTTTTTTGCATAATTGATCCTTATAATAGAAACTATGTAATACCGTTCGTCCTTATCAGTAATGGTCGTTATTTTTACCCGTTAAGCTCCCTCACGTGCCTAGCACATGAGGGGTACATTGGTCTTTTTAGCAAGAAAAAGAACTTTAGTTGAATAAACACATATACATTCGTATCTTCGAAATTAAATTGAATGTGTTATGGTGACACTAGAAATTCTATGAAAGGAACAATAAATCGGGTATTTACTTCTTCGTGTTCTTAGAAATATTCACACTTGTAATTATCGTATAAAAAATGTGAACAGAGGTCTGCCAACTTCATTATATAATAAAGACTACATTTTTAAGGATTCTTTCCTTTACTTTATAGTACTTATAAAGTCATAAGGTTGGTATATCTGATTCACATTTGACAATGAGATTTAATTCATCAGAAAAGCCAAAGCTAAAGCAGAAGAGGGGCTTATGGTCACCCGATGAAGATCAAAAGCTCAGAGACTACATCATGAACCACGGTCTTGGCTGCTGGAGTTCGGTCCCCATTCATGCAGGTAAGTTAATTTCAGTGCTACACGATCAAAATTAACATCCATATATGTCCGTTGGTAATTATGTATGCGTCCTTGACTTGCAGGCTTGCAGAGGAGTGGGAAGAGTTGCAGGCTAAGATGGATCAATTATCTAAGACCGGGATTAAAGCGAGATACATTCACCTTTCAGGAGGATGATATTGTTGGTCTAATTCACTGACCTCGAGCCTATGGGGCAGTTGAACCGCCAATGGAAACTGAACAGACTCAAGCTAATAAGTCGGTTACTGTAGCGTCGGCTACTGTAGCAGAGTTGTACTCTACTTAGGATTCCTTAGTTCTAGTCGGTTTAGGGTTTAATTAGGGAATTCGAATTGTACTAGGAGTAGGATTGGTAAGCATGTATCAACCCCTATATAAACACAACATACCGAGCCTGTGGTAGTGTGTGAAATCATCAGATTTTTTGAGCAAATATTTCTCTGTTAATTGGAAAGCGTATTCCAGTTATTGTGCGTGTTCTGTCCAGTTTATTTGTGTGCGATTGTTGTGTTCTTAATTCCAGTAATTGTGTCTTTTTGATCCTGCGATATTAGTAACCTCTTAGCAGCAGTTTGTTGGTGTCTTATTGATTCTGTAACAGCAGATCTGTTTAACTTGAATTGGTATCAAGAGCACATGTTTTCGAACAAGGTTTACTAACGGGCTGGAACAACAACCAATTACACCTGTAACTTATACCCGAAGGCGTAGAAGGACGATGGCAGAGGGTGAGTCCAGTCGACCACATGATACCAAAGCCACTCTTCAATGTCCGATGTTAACAGCCACGAATTATAACATCTGGGCAATAAGAGTTAAAGCAGTATTCCGAGTCCATGGAATACTCGATGCACTGGAACCAAAGGAGGGAACACCAGTCGATGATAAGCAAGATCATATGGCGGTGGCGTTACTTTTCCAGGCGATTCCAGAAGAACTTGTTTTTCAAGTGTCACGATTCAACACAGCCAAAGAAATCTGGGGAGCATTGAAGACCAGGTATGTGGGTGTTGATCGGGTTCGAGAAGCAAGGTCGCAAACCTTGGAAACGGAATTTGAAGCCTTAAAGATGAAGCCAAACGAATCAGTTGACGACTTCGCGGCCAGGATGGGCAAAATTGTAACTGAAGTAAATAGCTTGGGAATAGTTTATGAAGACAAGAAACTTGTTAAGAAGCTACTTGCATCCGTACCTGATAAGTTTGTTGCAATTGTTGCCTCAATTGAACAATTTGCTGACTTGAATACTATGTCTTTTCAAGAAGCTATTGGAAGATTGAAAGCATTCGAGGGTAGAACGAAGGGTGTTGACACCACCTCTGAAGATTAAGGCAAGTTGATGTTCGGAAGGGCTGAAAGATATGATAAGAACAAGGCTGAGAAAGGTCGAGGAAGGAACTCCTCTGGTGGCAACGGAAAAAGTCAAAACAAATCTCGTGGTAGTGGTCAAGCCAATAACCACAACCGAGGAAACCAAAACAACACCGGGAACAATACGGATCAAAAGAAGAACAAAGGCCGAGACCTTTCAAAGATTCAATGCTTCAGATGTGACGAATATGGTCATTTTGCTTCTAACTGCCGTGAACGACGTGAACAGAAGCAAAAGCATGAAGCAAACCTTCTGAAAAAGGAGGATGATGACGACCCGACACTTTTTATGATGAAGAGTGTTCAAGAAGTCGTATTCTTGAATGAAGAGAAGATTATCCCAAACCAATTGAATACTAAGCCAAACGAGGAAGACACTTGGTATTTAGATAATGGAGCAAGTAATCACATGACGGGGATCCGAGAATATTTTTCGAAGTTGAATGAGAATATCTCCGGCAGAGTGAAGTTTGGTGATAACTCCTACATCGAGATAAAAGAGAAGGGTTCGATAATCATTGAAGGGAAAACGGGCGAGCAACGATTGATCACTGGAGTATATTACCTACCCGAGCTGAAAAGCAACATTATTAGTCTTGGGCAAGCTACCGAAGGCGGATGTGACATTCGTATGAGAGGTAGTTATCTCACCATGCGTGACTCGGATGGTAAGCTTCTGATGAAGGTTCCTAGAACGAGCAATAGGCTCTACAAAATAAAGCTCCAAGTTGGAAGTCCGGTGTGTCTTAAAGCAAAGATGGAAGATGATGCTTGGTTATGGCATGCTAGGATGGGTCACATTAATTTCGAGACAATGGAATTAATGGCAAGGAAGGGCATGGTTGAAAATTTGCCAATAATTCATCAAGAGAACAAGTTGTGTGAATCTTGCTTGGTAGGAAAACAAACCAAGAAGGCGTTTCCTAAGGCAGCAAAATTTAGGGCAACACATTCTCTTCAACTGATACATGCCGACCTATGTGGACCGATTTCTCCATCATCCATAGCGGGAAACAGGTACGTATTCGTTTTAATTGATGACTTCTCACGGTTTATGTGGACTTTTTCCTTGAAGGAAAAGGAGAGGCATTTGAATACTTCAAGAAGTTCAAAGCTCTAGTCGAGAGGAAGGCGGGAAAGAAGATTATAACCCTAAGGACCGATAGAGGAGGTGAATTCACTTCAAGAGAATTTACCAACTTCTGTGAAAGCGAGGGTATAACAAGACATCTAACCACTCCCTAAACACCGCAACAGAATGGAGTAGTGGAGAGGCGAAACCGTACTCTCATGGGAATGACTAGAAGCATCTTGAAAGCACGAGACGTACCAAACTATATGTGGGCTGAAGGAGTAAGACATGCTACGTTCTTGATTAATAGAGTTTCAACTCGAGCTCTAGTTAATCAAACACCATACGAGGCTTTCAAAGGAAAAAAGCCTAACTTTGAGGGTTTGCGGGTATTTGGATGTGTGGCTTATGCAACGGGAACAAGGCCATATTTACCTAAGTTAGACGACAGGTCAACACGACTCATCTATATCGGAAACGAGCCAGGAACAAAAGGTTTTCGATTGTTCAATCCAAGACTAAAGAAGGTAGTGGTATGTCGTGATGCGGAGTTTAATGAGGAACTTGGCTGGAAGTATGTTGCTGGAAGTGAGACACACGAGCTAAACCCAGGTATGTTTGTCATAGAATGGCATGGTTCTATTGATACGGGTTGTGGATTTGTGAACCCAGGGGTGACCAATGAAAAAGAGGCTGAAAATCAAGAGTCTGAAAATCAAGATGCTGTTGAAGATCAAATGGTCAATACCGAACAGCCTAACCCAGCCGAAGCTGTGAATAACCCTGACCCAGTTCAAGCAACAGAAACTCAATCAGCTTTGAGGCGTTCTTTGAGGATTCCAACTATTCCAACCAGATTTAATGACTTCATATTGGGGTCTAGTTCAAGAACCTCAACTGTTAATGAAGATCAAAATCTGCTCCTAATAGAAGATGATGAACCACGAACGTTTCAAGAGGCAAAAGGTTCAAGCAAATGGATGATTGCTATGAAGCAAGAGATTGAGTCGATTAAGAAGAATGATACATGGGAGTTAGTTGAGCCACCGGTTAATGTTAAACCCATTGGATTAAAGTGGGTGTTCAAAATTAAGAGAAATCCGGATGGTTCAATTAATAAATTTAAAGCCCGTGTAGTAGCAAAAGGTTATGTTCAAAAGGAAGGAATTGACTATGACGAGGTATTTGCGCCCGTAGCACGGATTGAAACGGTGCGTTTGTTAATCTCATTGGCCGCAAAAGAAGCATGGGAATTACATCATCTGGATGTAAAGTCAGCTTTTCTACATGGAGAATTAGAAGAGCAAGTGTTTGTTACACAACCGGAGGGGTTCGTGAAGAAAGGAGAAGAAAGGAAAATCTACAAGTTGAAAAAGGCGCTCTATTGACTTAAACAAGCCCCGAGGGCGTGGAATACAAAACTTGATAGAGTACTTAAGCAAATGTCGTTCAAACGATGCCAACACGAACAAGCGGTGTATGTGAAGAAGACAAACAAGTGAATCTTGATTATTGTGGTCTATGTAGATGATCTCTTGGTAACCGGTTCGAGGCTTGGCGAAATTGGTGAATTCAAGAAACAAATGCAAGAGAGGTTCGAGATGAGTGATTTGGGAAAATTGAGCTATTATCTTGGCATTGAAGTAAAGCAAGAGGATTCGAGTATCTCAATAAGCCAAGTGGGCTATGCATTGAAGATATTAAAAGATGCTGGAATGCATGAATCGAATTCTACTCAATGTCCATTAGAACCTGGAGTTAAGTTAAGCTTGGATAAGGAAGGAAAACCAGTTGATGCAACATTGTATAGACGACGAGTTGGTTGTTTAAGGTATTTACTACACACACGACCCGATTTATCTTATTCTGTTGGTTTGGTTAGTCGTTACATGCAAGAACCAAAAGAATCACATATGGCGGCTGTGAAACAAATACTACGGTATATCCAAGGTAGTTTGAATTTTGGAGTGTGATATAACCAAGAAGAAACCAAGGAGTTGGTGGGGTTTAGTGATAGTAGTTATGCTATGGACCAAGATGATGGTCGAAGCACAACTGGGCACGTATTTTATCTGGGTAAATCACCTATCACTTGGTGCTCACAAAAGCAAAACACGGTGGCTCTATCGTCTTGTGAAGCCGAGTTCATGGCTGCAACTTCAGCTGCGTGTCAAGGGATATGGTTACGTGGATTGTTGGGTGAAATAACCGGAATGGAAAAGAGAGTGGTGGTCTTATTTGTTGACAACAAATCGGCTATTGCACTTATGAAAAATCCAGTCTTTCACGGGAGAAGCAAGCATATAAACACACGTTATCATTTTATCCGAGAGTGTGTTGAAAGAGGCCAAGTACGAGTTGAATTTATAAGAGGTGATTCGCAGCGTGCTGATATCCTGACAAAAGCTCTTGCAAGGATTAAATTCAAGGAGATGAGAGAGCTACTCGGAGTTGAAGACCTCCCTAACTCGAGTCAGAAATTAGGGGGGTGAATGTTGGTCTAATTCACTGACCTCGAGCCTATGGGGCAGTTGAACCGCCAATGGAAGCTGAACAGACTCAAGCTAATAAGTCGGTTACTGTAGCGTCGGCTACTGTAGCAGAGTTGTACTCTACTTAGGATTCCTTAGTTCTAGTCGGTTTAGGGTTTAATTAGGGAATTCGAATTGTACTAGGAGTAGGATTGGTAAGCATGTATCAACCCCTATATAAACACAACATACCGAGCCTGTAGTAGTGTGTGAAATCATCAGAGTTTTTGAGCAAATATTTCTCTGTTAATTGGAAAGCGTATTCCAGTTATTGTGCGTGTTCTGTCCAGTTTATTTGTGTGCGATTGTTGTGTTCTTAATTCCAGTAATTGTGTCTTTTTGATCCTGCGATATTAGTAACCTGTTAGCAGCAGTTTGTTGGTGTGTTATTGATTCTGTAACAGCAGACCTGTTTAACTTGAGATATCATCCTGACTCTTCATGGCATGCTAGGCAATAAGTATGCAAACATTAACACCACTAATTTGTGTTTCCATTTTCATCATAACAAGTAAATATGATATTGATGTTACACTCAATTTGCACAGGTGGTCTCAGATATCGCAACATTTGCCTGGAAGGACAGATAACGAGATAAAGAACCACTGGCATTCTTATCTGAAGAAGAAAGTTGACAAACAAACAGATTCAAGTCTCGAATCATCAGAAGCATATGAGTGTAGAAAGTTGCCCAAGATTTTATTTGCTGATTGCCTATCACTCGATCAATTTCACGAGTTTGAAACTTCAGGCCAGTCACTAGTTTCGACGGGCACGTGTCATTACGCTTTTGGCTCTCAAACAACAGTTATGAATAATATACAAGAAGGATCAAGCTATAGTTTTGCTGATTCTGTGGATCATCTGCAATTGAAATACGTGCATCAACATGTAGAAAGTAACTTTTATGATATTATCTCTGATAATAATACATGTCAAAACTTCAACAATAGTGATGTAGCATATTATCTCTGATGATAATACATGTCAAGCTTAATAATAACTTGTGATGACTTGTAAATAGATTGAACTAAAATCACGCGTATTGTGCCGTGATAATAAAAAAGTGCAGTATATATGCTTTGAATATATGTTCCTGCATCAGTTGCCACCAAAAGGTATTTTCCTCCTAGTCTCAGTTCCTATTTTCAATTTCATACCCATGGAATAAATTGTTCACTGAGGTTGAAAATAAGTGCGTCAGGTAACGGGTCAAAGTGGGTAGTTTCACCTATTTAACCCGTTTTCTTAATGTATGTGTGTATATAATAAGTGGGTCAAAAAAATGACCACTTCGGGATATTAACATGAAAAAGCGTAAATGGACCTTATCTTACTTCCTTTTTCTAAGTAATAATGCCCAGCCTTACTTAACAGTATATTCAAAGAAAAAAAAAAACGATAACGAACAAGGACAAAATAGATTAACACATAAACTCTGTCATTAGATATTATTAAGAATGTGCAGAAAACAAATTAAAACAGAAAAAAAAAAAAAAAAAAAAAAAAAAATGTTGCAAAACTTAAATATTATATCATGAAAATGAACCTGCCAGGTTCTATTGAGAAAACCAATCCAGTTTGATATTAATCGGGTCGTCCAATGTGCCAAGAACGCTTATCCTAGAACTTATTAGAGATTCCCACGTTCCAATATGAGGATCTTGCACTTGAATATCTTCCGGTTCATTCGTTTTCTTTTCTATCATCTCCCTCACTGCTAGCTTACTGTACTTTATGCACCAAAAAATTGTTTCTTCTCCCATAGTGCATTGGAATAACTTACAAGCGATACTTCTTCCACGTTCGTAACCGGAAACGAGACCCTTTTTGTGAGATCGTCAACATCAATGTTCAATCGACCAGAATTCCAATCTTTTATTTCAATATTAAACTTGCTTGATGAATTGAGTACTTCCCTCATTTTCAGAAAGAAAGAATGACCCAAGGGTCTACGCAAGTCGTAAGTTAGCTTAATTTGCTTGGGAGCGATAGTTAAAAATGAGAGACCATGCATTATTTGACTTCTATTTTTATAGATGAAAGAAAGTAATTTAGGAGCATGCACTTGTACATTGACTTGCCTGTTGTATTCCCATAACATTAAGGTCAACCATTTCAGAGAAACACTTCTGATAACCAAGCTTTCGAGCCCCCAATACGTAATCTTAAGTCTTAAATTCTCGAGCAAAGGAAATTTTGATTCAATTGTGTCGAAAAATTCATTGTGTATCATAACATCGGCTATATTTAATTGTGTCACACTTCCTAATGAATCCATTTTAAAAGGTATAGGTCCGAGTGCGGTATAATTAAACGAGCGAAGACTTGGTACATTGTTGATCTCCCAAAGATCGTTCTCTTCTACTGAATGTATTACCAACTCACAAAGAAGAGGAAGGTTTTTGACCTTACAATTCTTCAAACCCTGACAATTCAGAAGCGTAATCTTCTCAAGCAAGCTGCAAACAGACAATAATTTATCAAGTACCTCATCACTTATAATCACAGAGTCTAAGTGCAGTACACTTAGAGAGATGCACTTGATAACATGATTGTTACAAATTCGAAGGGAATAGGTCTTCGTGGCTGTTACATTTAATGTATGGAGGTTTTCACTGGAGAATAGCCCAATTGGCAATGTCAACGAATCATTCCAAACACATATTTTAAGAAAAAGATCTTTGAGACAGCTTTTGGAAGCTACTGACTGAATCCAATTTTTAGCCACAAAAGGTGACTCTTGGTGATGAATGTCGCATTGAAGATCTAAACTTTCGATTGGTATGTTGTCTCGGTGATACCTTTGTAGAGTATAGTCAATCAGCTTCTTGTGCTTTCTTTCTTGTTCTTCTGTTTCAAACTTCTCAGGTTGAGCAAGAAATCTGAGGGTGGGGATGGTAGACCAAGAGTGTAGCCATGACTTGGATAAGATGCATGTCCTTGCGGCTTCTTCTACCGGCAACAATGATTGTATACGATGGATCAACTCCGGAACATCTTCTAATTGTGGTGTGCGGATCCTGCTTCTAGTCCTTTTCTCCATCTCCAAAGCAACTTTGTCAGCTGTCGGTTTATCATTCTGCTCCATAGGTTTGTCACCCACAATAACCTGTTTGTACGATCTCATGTCTCTTGGAGTTGGTATCTATAACCACCTGTACTTGTGTTTCTTTGTGACCCATTGTTAGCCACAAAACCCCGTATCCTATATGATCCGACCCACGTATCATTAATCTTCTTTTCCATGTTTGATATATAACTGATGTTTTTATAAGTTAAAAATCCAAACTTAGACCCGTTTCTCATTCGGTTTCTTGCCATGTATATTTCCACCAATTGTCCATATGACCTAAACTTCTCCCACATGTTCTTGACCTCCCACCAGTCCGGGAAATTGAAGAAAAAGAATGAGCACCACTGTTGATCTTGTCGACGACAGAATTTATCCCTATCTCTACCGTTGCCAAGTCTTGAAAATACACTTTTTCTCTCCATCTCCAAAGCAACTTTTTTGGTCTTGAAATCTCTAATGCAACAGGATTGACACATTAATCACATTAGCCTTTGTATTATAAATATTCCTTACTTGCCATTGATTTATAATCCAAAAACCAAGGTTGATTGCATATTAAAACTATTCCATACTCTATATACGTATCAACCAAAGTTAGATAATTTCAGTTAGCATTGATTCACAAAAGATATGATCCAAAAACCAAGGTTGATTACATATTAAAACTATTCCATGCATACTCTATATACGTATCAACTACCTCTATTAAAGTTTATCAACTACCTAAAGTTTCTCTATTAAAGTTTATCAACTACCGCTCTTTCTATCCTCTCTTTCATTCCATCTGCCAGGGTTATCTAAAACCTAGCAGCCACTATTGAGCCGTCGTCCTTAACCTTCGTCCCCAACCACTCGACGACGACAAAACAACCTTCATTCGCAAACGCTCGAAGACGACAAAACAAGTCTCTACAGTCGGGGACGACAACGCCGGAAACCAAATCGGACCCTTCGTCCCCAACAACAGAAGTATTCATATTTTACGATTTGTTATAGTTTTTAGTTGATGTGTGTGACTATCATCGAATTTTAGTTTTTAGTTGATATGAATAATTGATACTTCAATTTTTTATTTGTTGTATCAGTTGACTTTTAAAGATTAAAACCATAATTCATATTGTTTATTACTTTTTTTGTATCAAGAGATCGTAGCAGACACAAATCTCAAAAGAAGGATTATGCGTCAACAAAACATATAATTTTGTAAAAACTTCATGGTGAGATTTTCCAACGAGTTTGATGGTCCCGTCCTCTTTTTACCTCTTTGTTGAAGGTTAAGGGTCGTGTAACAGCTTGTTTTGGGTTTAATTGTTTATTATGTAGATATCAATGTTTGCGTTGTTAGTTTTGGGTATAACAAACATTTGTAAAAATCATGGAAGCTATCACAAAAAAATGTTCACCCTATATAAATGGATGAATTTGTGAAAAAAAAATAAAAATAAATAAATGAATGAATGTGTCAAAAAAAACTTAATGTGTCACTTAGATTATATGTACCCTTGTTTTACATCTGTTACGATGTCATGCTTGTTTTACATCTTACATCTTAATATCCATGATTATATTAGAGATGGAAAATTCATCCCATTTACTTATAAAGTGGATTGATTCGGGTGATTGGGTTGTCGATATATGTCCAATGGGTTGTCGATATATGTCCATGTTTGTGTCACTTTTTCATGCTTTGTTTGAATTGTTTTCTTGATATTACATGTTTCTTGCTACAAAAATGTACAAGTTCGTCCAATCACTAGATAAATAATTTAGTTGTCTTTCATAACTGTGCAGGCAATCATGCAGCAGGCGGGTACAGGTGAGGCCGGTACAGGTGAGGCGGGTACAAGTGGAGGTGGTGGGCAAATAACCCCTACATCAGAAGGCGATTGCAATCCTCAACCTTTGTCTTCCCATGTGTTTCAGTGTGAACTCTGCAAAATCAGCTGCACCAGCAAGCCGCTCCTCGACTTGCATATATCTGGGAAGAAACACCAGAAGAAACTAAAAGATTCAGCAACTAACATTACAAATGAAGTTAAGCGCACATCGTGTGAGATTTGTGGGATTAGTTGTGATACTTATGAAGTTTTCAAAACTCATCTTACTGGAAGGAAACATCTAAAGAACTTGGAGAAATCACAAAAACCAAGTGTACCCCATAACCCTGTTCCTACTTCCGAACTTGTTTCAACCCCGAAGGTGGTTGAACCTGTTTCAACCCCGAATGTGGTCGAACCTGTTTCAACCCTGAATGTGGTCGAACCTGTTTCAACCCCGAAGGTGGTCGAACCTGTTTCAACCCCGAAGGTGGTCGAACCTGTTTCAACCCCGAAGGTGGTGGAAGTGTTGCAAGATTCACTGAAAAAAGAAGACAAAATTGTTGTTTCACATGAAGTTAAACCCACCTGTGAGATTTGTGGGATTAGTTGTGATACTAATGAGATACTCGATAACCATTTTACTGGAAGGAAACATCAAAAGAACCTGAAGAAATTGGAAAAACCAAGTGTGCCCTATAAACCTGTTCCTACTACTGATGACGGTGGAGAAATTGCAACCCCGATGGTGGTGGACCAGTTGCAAGATTCGTTGAAAGATGACAATATTGTCAATGAAGGTGGAAGTATCAGGAAGGGAAAGAGAGCGGGAAGTCGAATTGATCTTGAGACTAAGAAGCAGAAGATCATGCAAGGAGGGACAGCGCCCGCTTCTTTAAGAGCTTGTACTGTGTGCAATGTTGTTTGTAACAACCCTAAAGTGTTTGATTATCATATGGCTGGTCAGAAGCATCTTGCAATGGTTGCGAAACAAGCAAAAGCTCAGTGAACTGGTCAAGACACATAACGCCTTGTCGCGTTTGTCAAAGTTTGTTCGTGTTGTTCGTATCGTATTACTTTCAAATTTTCAACATAGGTATTTGGTGATCTAGTTTGAACTATTTATGGGTTGTTGTAGGAAAAACTTGTCCTGACCCTTATTTAATTTTGAAAATTCGAGATGAATCATCTCGTGAATTGGGTATTTTGGGAATGCAAAACACTTTGGTGATTGTATTAGAGGCTGTGATGGTGTTTGTGATCATAATTGTGTGATTGGCCAGTACTTCTGACTGAAGGCATGCATCTCAAAGGCCATATGTGATTGCATATTTTTCACCATCTATTGGCTTTAGAAGCAAGAAGCACATTCAAGTGTTTATATTGCTTATTGGCTTATATTAAGATGAAATAGGAGCATTGGTACCTGCCTACTTTAAGGTGTTTATACGTATAAGCTGGATAATAAGCAAATGCAACAGTTCAATCTTACAGGGTCTAAAAGCTTTCTAAAGGTTATGGTTCAACTATTATGTGAGTATCTGAATTACTAGAAACTCAGAAAGTGTGGCAATTTTGTTTACCATGTCCTTTCACATAGATGCATATTAATGCTTTGATTGAATTCTCTAGTACCTTTCTATTTCATTATGTGTTTTGTCTGTTTTCCTTGCCATTTCCTGAATGGAATGGAGTGAAATTAGATATGCGAACCAACATGATGTGACAATTAAGTGATTAACCTTATCCCCCTCTCTTACTGCCATTAGCAGAAACTGGTGGTCAAGATCGCTTTGCTAACGAGTCACCATCAAAGCATTGCAGCTTGATTACGACTTACTTCAGGCCACTATATATGCGGACATCTAAGAACCACATTGTACTTCAAATATAGAAATTCACTTGTTCTTGATAGAAATGACTTTCATCAAACGTTCTCGCACTATAAACTACACATTGGGTTATTTGAACGTCTACTTTGATGTCAAAAACATACTTAGGCTATATATATATGATTAGTAGTGTTAATTTTGGGTTTGCTTGTTGACAATTATGAATGAAGTTGTTTGCTCAAAGCACCAAAGAAGTTCAACCTTTATTAATGGAATCACTTGTATAAGCTTCACTTTACCAGAACATTAAAAGTGGCTAATTAGTCGACCCGTTTAACGTGTCAAAAGGAATATGATTATGAAAAGAGTAAATCGCACAAAAGTGTATCTAACTTAAACCCTATTTTAATCTAAGCCAATTCACTTTTTTTTTTCCTCAATCAAGTGTACGGAACTTTTTTTTTGGTTGCAATGTAAGACCACCGGCGGGTTTCCAAGCCATTTAGCCAATTAACCAATTTCCTGACGATTTTCCGGTGACCATTTTTTCCAGCAACCCAATACCACCAGCACCTTCATCTATCACCACCACCATAAGCCACCACCACCACCTTCATCTATCATCACAACCCACCATCAACTTCATCAATCACCACCATCACCACCACCACCATCATTACCCACCACCACCACGTTCACCAACACCACCACCACAGCCTCTAACCGGCTGTGGTGGTGGTGGTGTGGTGGTAGCGAGAGCAGATGGTGGTGTTGGTGGGTTGTGGTGATAGATGAAGGTGGTGATGGTGGGTTATGGTGGTTGTGGTAACAGATGAAGGTGGTGGTGGTGAGTTATGATGGTGGTGGTAGGTCGTCGGAAAAAACAGTTTCATTTTGCAACCTACGCTTAACCAAATACATCCTTATACACGGAGCTGAACACCTACTCCATCATAGTACAAAATCAAGTGCATCGAACAAATAACCAAACATACAAGCCCAAATAACCTACTGTATCACAGTTAAAATAAAAACCTACTGCATCACAATGTAAATTTAGCGCATCACAGTTATAAAATCTAGTTGAGACATTTTATCAAGCATCTTGTATGCAACTTTCTTAAACACGTTATTTATTTATTTTTTTCTACATTTTGTTCTAGATCTAGAAGAAAACATAAATAAGCATACACATACACACACTCTTCAATAGATTTGAAAGTCTACTTCATCATATTAAAAAAATGAACCTAAGTTGATAAATAAAACAAGATTTTAGAAAACCAAAAGTAACAAAAAGATGCAGTAACATAATGGTGTTCATAAATCAACTTACGAGGTCGTTTAAGATGCGGTAGATTCGTCTTTGATCGTGATTAGAAGGTTTAACGATTTGATTATGATGAGTAATGATTCGATTAGAGATGAATATGATTAAGATGTGTGTGAATTTCTAGTGTGAGAAAGTGTGTTTAGAGAGAGAAAGCGAGATACAGGAATTTGTTTGAGATAAATGACTGGATAGGTTTTGTGTAGAGTATATACTATAACGAATTTGCCCCTAAAGTTTGCATTATTTACAGAAATGCCACCGCCCAATTTGATCTGGTCAAATCTGATCCAAAAAACTTTGATCATGCAAGACATTCACAAAGTGAGGCTATGAACTCACCTCAGTATGCAGCAATACAAGACATTCACAAAGATCACAACTGGCATCAAGTAGTAAAGGCACGATGATATCAAAAGTAGAGCACAACGGCACTGGATCGGCACAACCTAGTATATGACTAATATATCTTAGCAATAACCTTAAAGGGATTTATAAAACAATACTCTTATTTGAAATGAAAGTGTTTTATTTCTATGACGTTTCGAGTTAAATAAAGTTTAAAACTCGTGTGGATACGAGACATTAAAATAATAAAAGTCGGCAAACACGAACGGATACGAAGAAAGAATAGCGAAAAGAGAAAAGATGGATTAAAAGGAAGAAAAGAATAATAAAGAAGAACAATCAGAAATTATATAAATATTGACAAGGTTTATAAATTATTAGTGTATTTGTAAATGATTAAATTATAAAAGATGTTACCGAAATTTGGGCATGACGCTCCCGTTTATAAGACATATCCAAGTCGTTATGACTTTTGGTTACAAGTTGTATAACTAAGTTTTATAAGTTTAAGATATCTAATCGAACGATATTATTCGTGTATATATTAGTTATATGACTTATCGTCTATATCGATTATGTTTTACAAAAATAATTAACCAAAACAATACATCGCAAAACGAACAAGAAATAATAAATAAATTAATAAAACAATAAAAGAAATATAAGACTCAAAGGTATTGGGCTTCGGCCCAATACTCAACTCACACACGTTGGGCTTACATTGGGCCTTCGGGTCCAAGTTATTAGTGTTAATCTGATATATGTGTTTATAAACCATTAGACAATTGTCGTGACTCGTTGAGTCACGGCTCGAGACTATTGAGCCAAAGGCTTTGGTTTTTGGCTATAAGCCAAACCAATCAAATATTATCTCAAAATTTTCAAATGCCGTTTTGAGTCTAGTTTTAGTATATATTAAACCACAAGATATGCCGTGACTCATTTGAGTCACGGCTCGAGTCTTTCCCGAGCCATAGGCTCTTGGTTCATTTTTAATCAGGTTTTAATTCATATTACATGTCAAGTTTTATGGTGACTATGCCGTTTTAAGCCAAGTTTTAATATGTTATTTCACAACACAAACACAAACCAATTTATTGCCAAAATCTAACATAAGAACACAAGGGTTATGTCGTGACTCATTTGAGTCACGACTTGAGTTAGTTTGAGCCAAAATGGCTTATTGGATCACATTAATGCAACCACAAAGCTTTGCCGTGACTCAATGGAGTCACGGCTCGAACTATAACACATTCAACACCACACTGCCACAATTTAAACCAATAATACAATAATCAAATCCAATTCCTCACACAGCCAAAATGGTCCAAAATCTAACACATAATGCACCACATAACCAAATCTGTCCCAAACCCAATACAAACATCACATAACCATGGGCTTTGCCGTGAATCAACGGAGTTACGACTCGAACCTTAATACGAGCCAAAGGCTCTTGACCACAACCACAGTTGGCACAGCCAACAACTAAAAATCTGAATCAAAAAATATTTACAACCATTCCACAACATTCACAATACAAACAAATAAACCCTAATCTATACCTCATCCTACTGTCACCATACTGTCTATACTAATCCATCTCAACACAATCAAAACCAACCAAATCAAATCCAACACAACCATAAATGAATAAATATACAACCAAATCGAAATAAATAAAAATAATAATACAACCAGATCGAAATAAATTAAAATGAATAAGAACCGAATTAAAAATGACCAAATCGAAAATAAATAAATTAAAAAAAAATGTAATAAATAAACTGATGAACATAAAACGTGTTCGAAACCTAATTCCTAGGTCGAATCCTAGTTGTCGTGACTCAATGAGTCACGGTTAAAGCTTCCTATGAGCTCATGGCTCCTCGGCTTCACCCACTAGAACCAACTTGGTCTCAACTCGGCTACAACAGTTCAATAAATCAGAAGTGAATGAAACTGATACGAAAAATAATAAAAGGAATAAAAATGTTGCGTAAATAATAAAGGAAATAAAATATATACAAATATATATACGAATTACTCCGAGTCAACACGAGTTGACTCGGTGAGTTTACCCTGACTCGGACTGAGTCAGTGTTTACACGGCGAGTTAGATTAGATCCACACGTTTTATATTTTATTTGAACCGTTTTTGTTACGTTTAAATAAAAATAAATTTATACGAAACTAGGGTTTTGTTTATAGTTAAAAATAATAAAAATTACGGCGCGTGACATACCTTATAATAGAGAGAGGGTGGTGGGGAAGCTACGGTAGAAAGGCGGCGGTGGACAGTGGTGGTGGTGGTGGCATTTGGCGGTGGTACGTTGGTCGTATGAAGGTGAAACTTTCCAGAAAGGAAGAGAAATTTTTGATCTATCGAATGGTGTACGCGTTTTAGTTCGCCGAAATTAATTTCCGGCGACGGAGGTAGGCGGAACAGGTGGTGGTTGCCAGAGATACCGCCGGAGAAGGAGAGAGAATTGAGAGAATATTTTAAGGGTGTGTGTGTGTGTTTATTATAAAATAAAATTTGGCCCTTTTATACTTGCTGAGGGGCCTAAGCTGGGCAAAACCAAACTTAAGGGGGCGCGGGTAAACCTTTTGGGCGGGGGTATAAACTGCCATTTAGCAATACGTTTTCCTGAATCATTGTGGGGCCCATTCAAGGTACCAAACGGACTCAAAAAATTATGAAACTTGCGCCATTGATTCCGAAATAATTTTTCTGATAAAAACGAGTATAAATATGCATAACTTTCCAAAAATCAATTTATTTGGAAAATTCAATTCGTTTCACGTTTTCTAGGTTGTGCTGATGTAATATGGGACTAAGGTTTACGTTTCTCAAGATATCTCGCGTTTCTCAAGCTCAAATAAACTTAGAAAAAGTTCAACTACTAAGGTGATGCAAAAATAAATATTTGGCTAGTATAAATGGTTTGAAAAATTACCGGGTGTTACCGCACATACATCATATTTGGAAATCCGTCCCGGATTTCAGTTTAACTTATCAGTTCTGGTTTCAAAGAGGTTTAAAAGTGTAACACCCCCGTTTTTGACTTACGCAGCGGAATACAAGTTGGGGTATTACTTCATGGTTCACAGTCATGAGAATAGAAAACGACTCGAAAAGAGACGTTTTAAATAAAATTGTTATCATTCATTTATTTAAATCAGAGTACATAATATAGGTCCCAGAGGGAGGTTTGGAAATACGTTATAAAAGATACATTATTCGTTTGAATGATAACAAAATGGACACCCTTTTTATAAAAAGAAAGTCCATTGCCACTCCGTGCCAAATCGTACTTCCAGTTACCTGAGATAAACATGCTTAATAAGTCAACACAAAGGTTGAGTGAATCCATAGCGTTTAAAGTTAAATCAGTTTGAACACAAGCTAAGTAGAAAGTAAATCAGTAATATCATAGTTAGTTATATATTGCTCTAAGTCTCATGAACTCAAACGTTAACGGTGTGTGTGGGTGATATCATAAAATAATATAAGTAATGGTGTATTTGGCTATCAATTCGGCTAGCACAAATACTATCGATCCGGCTAAAACAAATGGGTGAATAAGGTGTATTTGGCTATCATCCGGCTAGCACAATATCTATCTATCCGGCTAACACAAATAAGGTGTCTTAGGCAATATTAATCAGGAAAACATACAGAAAATACTTATGTTCAAGTTTGTAGCATGTATCTCCCCACAAATTTAGAAAAACGTATATAAAAAGTGGGACTATGAACTCACCTAAGCAGTCTGGATGGAAAACAAAGTTAAACAGAGTTGATAAACGTCTCCGGCACGCAACCTGGTTCGTTATGTCAAGTTTTCAGTAATCGTTTTCAATTATATATAAGTTTTAATGTTCGTTTCGTTTGTTCGTTAATACATCTTGCGTTAGTTGGATCGTTATTGAAATAAACGTATTACGTTGGTTAATTTCTATTAGATCGGAAATAAAATAATAATAAATTAATAGTTATGAAAAGTTATACTTTTATCCCTAAAGTTTTACATATTGACAGCTTATACCCTGAACTTTTGGAAAATGACAATTTCTACCCTCTAGTTTCAAAATTGACACTTTTTACCCTTTTTATTTATCATTGACAAAAATGGTCCTTGATTTAAATAACTATGGGACATTTACAATTTCGGCCCATAAAAACTCTAATTAATCTCGAAAAATAAAAATAAATTAAAAAATGATGCGCATAATATTAGTGACGAAGGGAGAGTTTTGGACTCGAATAACTTAGTGAAATCTAAATCTTTTTACGATTTTTCTTTTTCTATGTAAAGCTAGCTGGGCCATCTTAAACTAGACCAAGTTTCATAATTTTTGAAAATCGTTTGGTGGTCGAAATATATTTCTAAAGTCGATCGAGTGGACCAAGGTTTTAATAAAAACTGGAAAAAATTGTTTTGGCCTTAGCAATAGAGTAAAAATTGAGACTCGATAACTTCTTACTCGATCCACCTTTTTACATGATTCTTTCTCCTAAAATAAGTTAGCTGGGTGGTCTTTAATATGGAAAAAGTCCAGAATTTTTAGAGATCGTATAGGGTTCGAAATCTGGGTCTAAAGTTGGGTTGTTGGAACGAGTAACTAAAAATAAATAAACTGAAAATTTTAGTTTCTATTTTAGCGATAAGAGTAGGTTTTTAGGACTCGATAACTTGGTGAATACTCAACCATATTACAAAGTTCTTTTTCCTAATTTTAGTTAGCCATTTGGTCTTTAGTTCCACCAAAAATCAGATTTTATGAAGGTCTCTTGGTGGTCGATATTTAAATCACAAGTTGGGTGTTTGGACTGTCTAGCGATAGAATCAGAAAAGAGAAAAGCAAAATGGGTTTCGATTTTTAGGGTTCTTAACTAAGTTTTAACACATGATGTGATGATATTAGATATATTAAACTTAATTTTAATATACTTTATCATTTCTTAATTTGTTTTACCAAAAATTTATATATATATATATATATATATATATATATATATATATATATATATATATATATATATATATATATATATATATATATACTCCCTTATAAAGATTATGCACCTACATGTTGAAAGTTAGACATTTTAAGAGATGCGAAATGTCAAAAATACCCTTTATGCCCTTGTCTTTGTCCAGCCAATCCTATTTAATTCACTTCACTTTATGTTTACCAAAAAACACACACACACATAAAAACACTTTCTCTCAAAAGAAGCAGTCTCCAATAACCACCACACCACCCGACGCCGCCTCCATCCGACAGAACCACCACTCGACTCCACCACCATCCGACGCCACCTCCATTCGACAGCACCACCACTCAAGCTTTGAGGTATTTTATACAGTTTATTTTATAGATCGATATGTATTTTTGGTATATCTAGAGTTTTATATCGATATATACATTTTTTTTATCGATATATACATTTTTTTTATCGATCTATATTTTTTATAGATGTATGACACGGATGGGTCGAGCTGTATCAGTAAGGAGAAAGTTGCATCAATGCTTCGGGTAATATTTTTCGTTATATATAGTTTTTATTGATTTTATTTATAGATCCATATGTTTTTTTTTTTCAGATTAGCCGCTCGAAATCTTTCTCCCTCTCCGGAAAATTTTTTGCCTCTCCGGAAACACTTCTGCCGCCCCGGAATTTGTAGATATATCTATTTTTATTTTCAGATCTAAGTTTAATAACATTTTTTACAGGTTTGTTTTTTAACTGTTGCCGCTGTCGTCGCTGATGTTGTGGCCAGAATCATATTTTCAGGTTTGTTTTTTAATTGTTGCCGGACATATATGTTTTTGAAGTATTGAATGTTTTTGTCTTTGTTTTTTTTTTTTTTTTTTTTTTTTTCAGGTTTGTTTTTGAAGTATTGCCGGACATAATTGTTGCCGAAATCATATTTTCAGGTTTGTTTTATATATATATATATATATATATATATATATATATATATATATATATAAATAAATTTGTATATATCATTTATGGATCTGAGTAAAGAGTACTTGATAACTTTTTTGTAGATTTACTATTACCCTGCCGCCGTCGTTTCCGGATCACTCGCCGTTAGCTACCGAAACAGTTGCAGATGGAGGTTGCGGCAGTAGTATAATTTTTTGTTATAAAGTTTATGTTGATTTATGTTATAACATTTGTGTAGTTTTTTTTTGTTATTTATGTAGATTGCAAGTTTGTGTTACAATTGTTGAAGATCTTTTGTTTTTTTGGCTTTGAACATTGAAAATAAACTTATAAAAAAGCCAGCAACCTTTAAAATTTTTGAGACTCACGTTTTTTAGTTTTTTTTGCAATGCTTTTGGCATAGTTTGTTACCCCTTGGGTTTTGTTGCATCTTAGTTTTTAATCTTTATTCTTTGATATTAGATTTTTTTTTTAATTGGTATGAAGTCTGAACAACTCTTGATAATGGATTAAAATTGGTGTCGCGTACCACTAATTGAATGAATCATTGATTCTTTCTAGCTCAAATCTTAATGTTTCTGAAAAAGACAACACAAAAGAAGGGAACTTAAAAGTCTAAAATTTTGAAATTTGAAAATTTTATTGAGCCACACAAAAGTAAGTTTTTCAAAAGATGTATGGATGGAGACTTGACACAGTACAGTTAGATAAATGAAGACAAAAAGTTTGACGTTCAAGTAACTTTGATCTTTTCT